>JXOV01014657.1:1722-15526 GCA_001014945.1 Clogmia albipunctata
TTAGGCAATATCTATATTTGTAACAATTAGATATTAAGCTAATAATAGGATTGATTATAATTATGTAAATAAATAATATTGTACTTGAATTAAAAAATATTGTAATAATTGTAAAATTACAAACAATAATAAATAAATATATAAATTTATAATAAGAGAATAATAAAATCATCATAAAAAATTATTTAAGAAAATCTGTTTGGTAAAATTTCGCATAATTATTCAATAAAACAACAAACATACATTTGGTTTGGGTGAGGGTTAAAATATGTCACCGTTAACAGGCGAAATTTAAACGCATCTTCCATCCCGTTTTTTCCGAATCCCAGTGCTCCTCGCACCTATTCTTCCCAATTAAGGATTAAAAGGCTTGAATCCTTAGGCAAACTGATTGTAATGGATAGAAAATACTAATACAACATCAAAAACTAAGGAAAGAAGGACATAAAAATTTATTTTTATAATTTGAAATGTTCGTTGGAAATTCAAATTCGGAATTCAAAAATTTCAATTTCGCGCCTTAATATTAGTATGCCCGTAGTAGTGTAGTTTTTGTAGAGACTGTCAAAAAATGTAAACAAAAACGACCAGGTATAAAATAATTGGTCAATTCATTATTGTTTATTTATGAAGCCTCAAGAGTTAAATAGTGAAGAAGTGTACCGGTATCGTTGAAAAGGGTTCCTTTTTATCAAAAATAAATCTTCAGAAAGTTTCTTTAAAATGCTATCCAAAATTTCGTGTGTGATTGGGCTTATCTGTCTTGTGTTTGTCCTGTATGGAGTTCTAGTCACCATCAAGTATGAGGAGCCTAATCTGTGCAAGATGACCTACATGTTTGAATATTCTCAATTTACGGTAAGATTTCCTAAATTTAGAAGATTGCAAAGCAGATTATAGAAAAGATGAATAAAACCTAAATTAAAGCCCTTATCTTATCATTTTTTATCATAATCAATTTATAATGACTTGTACAGCTATTTGCCTAATAAATTGATGAAGAACGATAATTCTAGGGCAAAGAATCGATAGGCAAACACTTGTTTAATTCCCACATAAAAATTAAATTTTAAATGAATTTTTTAAAGAAAAACTTTCTTTGCTCCACTTTCTTTAGAGGATTTCCTTCAAGGAAAACGACAATCACCCAAGGTACGCCTTGTACGGCTACTCCGAGGGCCAGAAGACGGAAAATGCTCGTAATAATGACTGGACAGGAGCTCCAGTCGTTTTTATTCCAGGAAATGCGGGTTCTTTTAAGCAAGTCCGGTCCCTAGCTTCTGTTGCTTTGAGGAAAGGCATTGACAACAAATGGGGACAGCATCTAGACTACTTTTCCGTCGATTTGAACTCGGAATTCTCCGCTCTTTATGGAGGAATTCTGGACGAACAGACAGAATTTGTGGGAATGGCAATTTTAAAAGTCCTCGACTTGTACAAAAACTTGAAAAACAGTCCCAAGCAAGTCACTTTAGTCGGACATTCAATGGGAGGGAAAATTGCACAGGCAATTCTCTTAAATCCTGGTCTGGCTCCTCTTATAAACACCATCATTTGCCTGGCCACTCCCATGGACCAGCCAGTCATCAATTTGGACATCCACACGCAGAAGTTCTACCACAAAATCAAGTCCGGTTGGATGGACAAGAGATCTGTTGGCGAGAATAGGGATTTGTCCAAAAGATGGGATGATAAACTGTTAATTACAATCGGAGGAGGGAGTAGAGACATTCTAGTTCACTCCGGATTAACTTCATCCATCTTCAGTGACGTCCACGCCCAAACTACAACCATTCCCAATGTCTGGCTGACCACAGACCATAAATGCTCTGCCTGGTAAATATTTTAAAAATGTTTCCAAATTTTTTCTTCAATTAGTTTTTTATTTTAGGTGTCTGGAGCTAGTCCTTGTAGTTAATAGATTCCTGTATAGTATTCTCCAACCTGTCAAAAAAGACCTTTTGTACGGCCAGGGCCATCAATTTATTGAAAGCAAGAAAATTAGACTTCTTAAAGCTCAGCATTATTTTGAGGTATGTACAGTGGTTTAAAATACAATGTTTTAACAATTTCCAGTTGATTTTACATAATCAATGTTTTCAAATACCCTATCTATGCATTTGCCAAATACCCATACCCAAAGAATACAACCCCTTTCATTATTTTCATCTATATCTATTCATTGAGTGGCAGCAAATTAGAAGTATTATAGAAAGATCCGGTTTATCTCTTGGATTTCCTCTTTTTCAAATCTTGAATGGAGTGCATACCATTCAAGATTTGAAAAAGTATCTGGTCGAACGAATAGAATTGACGATACTATTTGTTCGACAATGGAAGCCGGAGTGCTTATTTAATTCTAATAAATTTAAGAACGCCCACGTGGATTCAGATGAGCCAAAAGAGTTCAATATGGTGCCAGAGAATCGTTTTGGAGACTGGGAGGAGGATTCGAGGCGTGTCTTTTCCGAATCTTTTGCTTATGGCATTAATAAAACTCGAAATCAAATGATCAGATTGATGAATTTCCCTCAATACAAGTATCTGAATGTGGAGGCGATTAACGTGGACAATGAAGAGGAGTTTGTGTTTGGCTGTGCCGCAACAGACGTGTTCGAGATGCATCGTTATTGGTGAGATATTCTATAAATATATTATCGATTATTCAGTATGGACGATAAAGAACACTTTATCTATGTTAGAATACTTTAATTAGCTTCTCCAAAATAATCATCAATGTGGTACTTTAATTAAATGATAAATCTATTAATTCAAAACGATGAGTAAGAAATAATTAAATTATTATCAATTAGGTTAACTTTAGTTGATTTTGAGTACTTAGAACCAATGAGTGTTTATTTTATTATAAAAAGAAAGGTATGTCATTACTTCAAACAATGAAATATAAAACAAATCGCAAAAATATTAAAATTTTTGCAGTCAATATTCCAAAAATGAAAACCGTTTTTTGTCATTGTAATATCAATTCACTATCATAATCTATAGATTTAACACAGAACAATAGTAATAAAATTACTTAACAATCGTTTTAAGCCGTTAAATTTGGTTTTTACGAGATTATTAAGAACATACCGCCGCAAATGTTGAATCGAATCTTGCATGCGTTGTCGTGAGAGTCATTTGGCTGAAACTGTGTTTTTAATTAATAGCTTTACTTCTTCTTAATCATGTAATAAACCCTCATTATTATAAGTTTATAAATATTCAGAAAAATACACAAAAATTACGTTCCGTTGAATACCGCGAATAAGGAATATTTTAAATAGGATTAAGGGGGAGACGTTCCAGCAAAAATAAATTTTATAAATTATAAGGTAAAAACTAAATAGAGGCAAATATTTTAGAATGCCTTTTTCATAACGGAATTCCAATTTGGTTTGTTTCCACTTCCTTTACTAGACCATTTGGAATAGATTGCCGTCCGTCATCTAATACTCTTTAGAAAAAATCATTGAATAAATATCTAATTGATGTAGATTCAGTAAAGGATCTTCTTTTCAGGAATATGAAATGATGTGATAACGGTCTCTTATTTTATTGATTGGTTTAATGTTCTAGGTGAAGAATATCTGTAATTTATGTAACTATAATTAATTAACTCAATTTAAACAAAGGAATTTGTAATTTTGATAAGGATATAGTTAGTTTCTCTAATTATTATTATTTCAACATTCTTAACAGAATGACTTTTTTATTATCCAAGATGATTTTAGATTTGAATGCCAATTAGATCCACGTATAATGAACTTTTTAGCCGCGGATAGAAAAAGTGCGGATAAGGAGCTTCTTCTGTATTCGATTTGTAAATGGAAAACACTCTCTTTTTAATATCTCGATTGTACAAAAAAGTTAAAGAGGTTAAAAATAAATTGTTGTCGATATCAATTTAAAACTTCTAGATTCTGATCAATATTTTAAATAGAGAAATCTTCATGTTAAATATAAAATTCTTATGTTTCTTGATTTTATTACATAATTTTCATTAAATTTAAAAAAAAACTCTTTTTAGCTCCAAGGCGCTGTCTATAACCAAAAACACCACAAAACTGCCCTCGGTTAACGGAAAGAGGTTTTACGTTCGCTTGGATTTGCACGAGATAAAGAACCAAAACCCTGAGTGGACTCATGTCATTTTAAGGCTTCTGCCCACCACGAAACCCGTGCGGATTAACGTGGACGTGAACGAGGGAGGGGATCGAGAGCTGAAGCTGTTTATGCCAAAGTGGCATTCGTTTTCCCCTTCAGTTCTGCTCGAGGATTCGATTCTTGGGGGCTCAATTTACAGAGTGAATGTCTATGGAATGGACAGCCCTTATCAGGTGATCGAGTTTGACCTTCAGACGAGGTCGTGTTCCTCAAAAGAGCACCACGCCGTGGGCAAAGTGAATATTCCTTGGGAAATTGGACAAGAAAGATTCCATTATTTCACGAATTCAATGAAGGAACCTCTTTATATCTATGTTCCAACTGTGAAAGTCCCAGGATTTAACGCTACAACTGATCCAATCACAGTTGAACTTCATTTAGATCCGAGTTGTCGGTACAAAATTGTAACAAAAAACTCGTTCAGCATGACTTTGGCGAGGATTGTTCAAATTTATTTCTCATGGTGGCCAGCTCATATCGTGGTTGTTCTTCTTCTCGCCTTCAGGTACCAGATCTCTCTAACGCCAAATGACATGGAGTTCAAGTGCAATCCTCTGCATAAAAGTCTCTTAAAGTGTTCCCCTTTTTTCATCATCTCGGCGGCGAGGCTTTTTATTAAACTTATAATGATGACTAAAGTTTTACCTGTTCCAGAAGATTACGATCATTCTCTTCTGGTCTCGGTCATTCTACATGGATCGAGTTTGGCGATTTTAACCCTGGCTGTTGCAGCCTTCTGGACAGCTGTCGTCTTTTGTGGAAATGTCACGTACAAGATTCTATTCAGATTGATTCAACTACCTATTCCAACGTTAAATATTGTGGTCCCCATAATTGAGAAACTGCCGGTAACAGCTGCAGTAGCTCTGATCTCCATTGCTTTGATGTCCTGTGGGGGATTGGCCCTGATATGTGCCTGTGGAGTCTATTTTATTCTGGTGAGTTTCATCATACAATTTTAAATATAATGGTAAACACCAAAGATTCTTGAATTTTATTTCTTTAATCAAAAGTTTTCATCTTAAAGAAATATATAAGATTTTTTTACTTTCAGACAAAGTATTGCATATTAAAATTAAATTTATTATAGCGTAATATGTTTGTTTTTATTGTAGTATATTAACTATTTTGATAGAAAATTTAAAGAATTTTTATTCGATAACTTCTTGAGTCCGCTTTTTGACAGTGTCCAAAGTTTATGTATATCGTAGACTTTTTGAAAATTGCATTACAGTAGATGCCCTTCTTATATGGACAATCTATTTTTTTTTCTTAAATTTAATAGACTTTTAAAAAATCAGTGAAATTATCTTTCGTAAGAAATACACTTGAACAGGCATAAATAAGCCTGTTCAAGTGTATTTTTTAGGAAATTATTTCCGAAAAAAAAACAGTTTATATTATTATTAAATCGACAAATATGTCTGAGACACATCAATGTCAGATCAATATAAAAAACAGTGTTCATGTTTTAATAGGTCAGTTGAGAAATCGTGCGATTTTTTGTATTTTTTTAACAAAAACTTTTTTTTTTAATAATTCTTATAAAAAAGTTTTCCTACATAATGTAACTTTTGGTGTAATTCTCGATATTGGTATGGTTTTATGTAATTTTATATTTCTTGAGCTCTTTTACATAACCATTTATTAATTCAAATACAAATATGAAGTAAAAACAATTTAACTTTTTAACAAATACATTAAACACATGTACACACCTTGAACATGTGTTTTTAGTCATAGTAGTAATTAAAATAAAATCTCGCACTCCTTTACCTTACTAGCTGTTGATTTACAACCAAACCGTTCCCTTTTTCAATCAATTGAGGGTTATATGAAATTGTAAAATAAAAGAGCAAAACCAAAAACACAACTAGAAAATAGAAAAAGTTTTGTAATGACAATATGCCAATTAATATAATTCCAGTCTCGCCAAAATTCTAATAACTAGTTATCTCCATATTTTTCATAAATGTTACTTCAATAAAGTATCAAATCTCTATTCGTAACTATTAGTTAAATTGTAAAAACTCCATTATCCATTTACCATTTGAAATAATCAAACAAATATTAATTTTGTCTTTATTTCTCAATTCCAGCTAACCAAAATGTACGAAGACTTCTTGGAGGAGTTTGTATATAACACTGCTAAAGACATTGCCATGAAACTGTTTGGTCGATTCACTCCGCGGAAGAAGCCTAGTGTATCTAAGGAAAGCAATGACTTGGTGCCTATGGGCCTTGAACAAATTGCCGAAGAATTTAATACAGAAAATCCGACAGAAGAGCAAAAAGAAGAGCAAGAGCTAAATAGAATTTTAAAACAGACCATGGATCAGCAGAAGAAGATTTTAGAAGAGAAGAAGAGGGAAGAGGAGAAACTGAGGGAAGAATACGATGCCATAATAGAAGGATTAAGTCCTATCAACTATCATTTGACTTTATTCTTGTTTCTTATAATTTTGACTATTTTAAATTTGCCAGCGACAATAACTTGGGCTAAAAACTACGATTACTCGAAGCAGCCGATGGATCCTGCTTCTCTTGTTGCTCCAGTGTTAACGATTTTCTCTTTGGCCATTTTGTGGCAGCTGAACACGCCCAGAACTCAGATCAAAGGGGATAAATTCTTGTCGATGGCTCTGTACGGAATGGCTCTTATAACGATTATTTATTGTCTTGATTCCGTTTATCTTTTAAACAATTTAATTGCCACGATCTTCGGTTTAGCAGCACTGCAACAAATCGTCTCATCGAAAATCACCTTGATCAAACCGAGTGAAGATTAGAATTGTGTTACCCTTAGTATTTATTCCTATTTTAGCGATTTTATTACAAGTATTTGATTATACTGTGTTTTGACTAGTCCCACAAATGGAATTTTAATATAAATGACGTTTTAGAAAATATAATCTCAATACAAAGAGGTGTTTTATTGTTAACTTATTATATATATAATTTCAGATCCTTTGTCCTTCATGTAAAATGTCCAGAAAGAGAAAAAGAACAAGCAATGTATATATCTTCTCGATGACGAATTTTCCGAAGTTATGAGTTCAACACCCTTTAATGAATCATTTGTACCTTCCTCTATGGTGAACCGGTTGCGACAATGGATCAAGCAGCAGTTTGCACTTTCTATTTAGCTACGACACAGGATAATTAATCAATTTTAATATATTTCCAAATAAATATTAAATTAAGTTTTACGTCAAAGTTTTCAAGCTCGCTCTTTTGTTTTGTAGTAGTTCCAATAGTCTTTTGGGAGTATATTTTGTGCAGTGGTGAAAAAAGACAGTCTCGAATTTGCAAATATTTAGTCGATAATTTTAAGCAATTAAAATAATTTCGTTTATTAAATTGTTGAAGAATTTAATTTTTCTGATAATAATTTCCAGCTCTCTTGGTTCTTGGAGTTCATTCCTGTTTTATGCTTTGTTTACGCGCTTCCCATCATGATGAATAACATAATTACATGAATACTAGTAGCTCACATTGAAAGTCTAAAACTCTGATTTCGAAAAATACGAAAATAGTATAAAAAAATTTTTTTAATACAAATAAATTAATGATGACTATCGAATATTGGACTCATTGTACTTCGTAGAGAATAATATGAGCACAATAGGACAGCTAATAAAGCCACGATTTCGGATAATATTTTCTGATACAGGGGGTTTTTCACGCTCCGAAGCTAGATCAGATCATTAGGTCTATTAACTTACTCAAAAATATCAACACAATTAATATATGCAACAAACAGCAAAATTGAACAAATTATTAATTAATAAAATTTTGTTAAAACTCAAATTTAAAGAAGGTTCACTAAAATCAGAAAGCACATAATAAATGTTTTAAATCGGAAAATAAATAAATTTTCCAATTGCTGAAATTTTATGATTTTGGATATTTGCCAATTTCTCAAAATTTAAAGAATTGTTCCACATGATATTTATTACTGTTGTTTTGTTAAAAACTGAAACACCAGTTTGTTCACTTTAATTCACTTTATTTCCTTGTTTTCTATAGGAATTTATGATTTTGGATATTTGCCAATTTCTCAAAATTTAAAGAATTGTTCCATATGATATTTATTACAATAAACGAGAGAATATATTTTGAATAAATTGATCCACTTCACAAAAAATACAATTTATTTTGAAAAACATTCACGGCAAATTCATTAGAAATACCCTTTATAGCCTTTGATTTGTTTAAACATTAATTTTTAATATAATTTCCCTTCCACTGTTCCAGCATCTTAAATTTCTGAATTTTCCCAGATTGGGTCTTGGGAAAATTGTCTATAACTTCCAAATATCGAGGAATTTTGAAGTGAGCAATTTTCCCTTTACAAAACTGTTTCAATTCGTCTAATTTCAGGGAATGACCAGGAGCTAGTTTAACAAACGCACATATTTCTTCGCCCATCCTATCGTCTGGCACTCCTACACATTGAACTTCTTGAATCTTTGGATGTGTAGTTAAGAAATCCTCAATTTCTTTAGGGAATAAGTTTTCTCCTCCTCGAATAATCATGTCCTTTAATCGTCCTACGATTTTCCCATAGCCATCTTCTTGTAACACAAATTGATCTCCTGTCTTGACCCATTTGTCTTTTCCATAAATCTCATTGGTTTTGTCAGGATCTCCCCAATATTCTAACATTGAATTGTAGCCTCGAATGCAAAGTTCTCCTCTTTCTCCAAATGGGACAATTTTCCCATTTTCGTTAATTACTTTTGCCTCTAAATGTTCCTGAATGTAACCAATAGTCTCGTTGACTTTGTCATCAGTGTCATTTGGAAGGGATTGAAATTGAACAGCAGTTAGTTCGGTCATTCCAAACATGGTTTTCACTTTCTTCACATTTAACTTCGATTTAATATTTCTGTACAATTCTGGAGGAGATGGAGCTCCTCCAATTACAGCAATCTCAAGAGAACCAATGTCCTTTTTTAATTCCTTTTGTTTAGCTAATAAATCCACGTACATGGTTGGAGTTCCATAAACAACTGAGCATTGTTCCTTTTTAATAGCTTTTAGACTTTCTTCAGGATTAAATCCCGCAGCAGGTAATACTAAAGTAGCTCCATGCAACAAGGAAGCCATTACTCCTATGACAGCTCCGAAGACATGGAAAAGGGGCACTTGAACGCATATTTTGTGATGCTTATCCGAAAACTCGTTCCGTTTCCCAATAAAGTATCCGTTGTTAACAAAGTTGTAATGACTTAAGAGAGCCGCTTTTGGCTGGCCAGTTGTTCCCGATGTGAATTGAATGTTGCAACCAGAATCCGAATCGATGGTGTCCTGAACTTTACCAACAGATTGGACTTCATTTAAACTTGCCAATTTCAAAATTTCAGATAGTTTGAACGCACCCCTGAAATTATACAAAATTTAGAAAAAAGTTTCTTAAAGTAGCGAGTTTAATAATGCTTATCTACTTTACGCTTTTTTTAACACCAAAATTTTAAAATTTTACTTCTGTATCTCACTCAGTCGATTTTCCATAAAGAAGTGACACATTACGATCTCTTACATAATCAATATCAAGAAGCTAAAGTTTCGTCAAGGGATTAGGAAAAAAGTTATTTATTCAATAAGATTGACAAAACATTAAACACAAGGATCAAATTAGGAGCAAAGCTCGATGACACTAGTGTTAAATAATTATCCGACCACATTAACACAACACTTTATGCATTTTTATTTATACTACTGAATCGGTAAGATAAGACATTAGTCGCGCGCTACCTAGAAGGACAGCAAGCTAAATTCATACAAAAAAGAACAGCTTGCCTTGTTTGAAACTCTCTTTCAAACTCTGTTTTAATCTAACTGCTTTAAATGTATTGTGTCTGGAAATTACCAAATTGAGACGTTCGCCATCTTGCATTAGTATTGGTTTTGTGTACAACAATAATTTTAATATTATTATTTCTTTACGTTGTCTTTCTACAGGGTTTAGGCCTATTATTACAATAACGTTGTCATATACAGATTTCCTCATTAAACTGTTCATTTTACACTCTTATAGCACAAACAATTATTTTATATTATCAAAAAGAGAAAAACCTATCTGAATTAATTACAAAATATTTAAATGAATTTGAAAATTATACAATATTAATTTTGAAATAGGAACTACGATTTCAGATTTAATTAAAAATCAGTGTAGTTAACTGGTTTAATCAAGCAAACAACAACCTACTTGAAATTCTTATCAGAGTCGATGATAACCTTTGATAACTCAGGTAGGTTTTCACTTGAAATGGTTCCTGGATTTGAATTTCGTATTTCTGGTGCAATTGAAGTCAGTATTTCGTAGTACTTCTGTGTTTTATAGTTCTCCAAGGCGACGATAGCCTTGACATTGACCTTCCTCAAGCAGAATTCTATTTCTGAAGTCTGGTACGCGGGATTGAGACCAACAAGAATCAGTCCTGCTCGAGCCGCTGCCATCATTATCAAATACCAATTGAGGGTATTTGGAGACCAAATTCCAAGCCTATCTCCAGATCTCAAGCCAATTTTCTGAAAACCCGCTGCCATTTTATCAGCTTCCGTTTTCAAATCTCTAAAAGAAATTCGTCGGTCTTCATGTAAAGAAACTAAGGCTACTCTATCTCCATATTTTGACGCCGAGATGTCCAACTGTTGACCAATGGTCCGATAAATCAGGGGATCTTGTCCAACATTATGGATATAGCTCGGTTGACGACCTGTTGAATAACTTTTGAAAATATTCAATTAAACTTTTATTATCATGATAATTTTATTTGTCTTACCAAGCCAAGCTAAGTCGATTTTTAATTAACGCAGATACTCGGAACAACATTGCTCTCGCCAATCTGAAAGCGACTGTCCTAATAGATTCTAATACAGCGATAATGGATGTTAGAAAATAAAGCAATACAGAAACAAGTACAGATTTTAAGTGCATCAATATGAATCAGAGCCGAATCTGACGATTTTTGCAGAGAAACTCGTTCTAAAATAAAATAATTAAGCAATTTTAATTACAAAAAAAATTAAACCTACTAATTTTTTTCTATTTTCAATTAAAACTGAATAAAATGTTAAAATAACTATAACCAATTTTTTATATAGAAAAGAAAAACGAAATTAAACTGTTTCATCTGACTAAAACTATAAATTATTAACAATAATAGGCTTATTAAACAGTATTAGTGAGTGTGTGTTTAAAATGTATGAGATATATTAAAAAAAATAAAAGAAAACAAAATTCCGTTAAAAAATAACAAAGCACAAATAAACTAAATCAATAAAAGTCCTTACACAAATTTAATATTTAGTAGATTGGGCGCAGAACATGCTCGGAATTTATAGCCCTTAATCATATATAAATATATGAATAAGATCAGTGTAACCATGCATGATAACGTATCAACAGGTGTATGATGGACATCCATAAGTCCCTTCACGTATATCGCCCTAGCTCTCCCTTTCTAACCAATTGCTGGCCCTAATTAACTTATTGCTATCAATATAATAATTATTTTATTATTTATTTTAAGTTTATATATATATAAACTTAAACATTACTTTTATGTGTTTAATGATCGGGTAGGATAAAAGTGTTTATTATTCGGCACCACACACTATGGCAGTATAGGCCTATACAATTTCAGGAGAGCCTTAAACGAATAGTAAGGTATTTTTGTAGAACGCACACTTAATTACGCGGTTTTTTATTGCCTACAAAAGAGCCCTAGTTTTATAATCCATACGATGTACAACATACAGCCGGTCTTCTCGAACTCTATAGTTCTCTTCGCTATATTATCGTTTACTCTTCTAAACGTATCCACGGCCACAGTAAAATCAACAGTTCGAGTAAGATGGGTGACTGGTTCTGCAGTGCACTATACCGGAAACATAGTTGTTAAACACACTATACCCAGGTTCCTACAACGATCGGGTCTACGCTCCGGAACCACTCGGCGAAACTCACCTCTCGCCGACCAAGGACCTGGTGTTACTACAACAACAACAACACTATACCCAAAAAACAGTAATTACTTGTATCGATCTTTCCAGTTTGGGTTCAATCTACGAATTAGGTTTTAGTATATTTTTTAAGAAAACTGAAGAAAAAAATATGTCCCAGAACAGAAGCAAATTTTAATGAAAAATGTTCACTGTTTCGCAACATTCCATTAATTTATGTGTTACGTTACGTTTGACCAAGATCCTATGAAACGGCTATATCGATATTTATGAATATGGGGTTTGTTGGCGTAACCGTTTATTTTTACACCCCTAAATATTAAGATTGAGGAAGCCCAATTTTTTTAGACAAACTTTTATGAAAAATTGCTTTTTTCTCATTGATTATGATTAAGCAATATTTAACAAATATACAAAAAAAATCACATCACTATATATTAAGAGTAAGCTACCCTTATCACTTCTCCAGAAAAAGCTACTTACTTTTTTATTAAATTAAGCATTGAAAAAAATACAACACCAAATTCTTACAACCCAACATGTTAAGGGTAATCCATTTTACTCTGTTCAAACTTTTAATAGGCTATAGAAGTTTAACCAAAAATTTTTTGGGTAACAATACTCCTCCGAAACGGTTAAATCAATTTCAATGAGATTTTGTATACATATCAAGGAGATATCGGGATAGGTCAACATTCTGTTTTTACACCCCTAAGTGATAAGGGTGAGTCACCCCTAATTTATTAATAACAAAAATTGACAAGAGCTTTTTTTTCTAATGGGTTACGATAAAGCCATGAAAAATACATATACAAAAAAAATACACCCCTACCTTTAAGGGTGAACAACCTCTAATCATTTTTTAAACAAAATATTTGGAAAAAAGTTTTTTTTCGAATGGGTTACGATTAAGCAATGAAAAATACATATACATTTTTAAATTTTGGAGCTTTTATTATTAATTTCATATTTGGCACTTTTCAAAACAATTACAGTTGAGGCGGACGCAATAGTTCCGTTTTTATACCCCTAAATATTAAGGGAGAGCTACCACTATTTTTTAAAAACGTTTCTTTTGGAAAAAATGCTTTCTTTGTTTTAATTAAGCCCTCAAACATGTTAAGGGTTAACAACCCATAAACTTTTATGTCAAGTTACTATTTCTAAGTTTCTTTGAAATGTTTTTATAGATGTTTATGATATTTGGTATATGGAATTGGTGGAGCCACAGGTAATGGTTTATTTTTTAAATAACTAAATTTAAAGAAGTTCACCTCTGAAACGGATAAAACGATTTTAATGAAATTTTGCGTATCCCAATCAATGAACGGCAACAGTAGTTCCCTATTTTGACGTTCCAGCAGGTATATCTTGACGAAAAAACTCTTGATCGTTTCATACGAATTCACCAAAGCTACACTACATTTTTTCAATTCTGTAATCGTTTATTATTTAATTATTTATTTATTTATTTATTATTCAATGCATTTAAAGCAAAGCCAATTACATATTGAGAAAAACGGGTTTTTTTTTAAATTTACAAAAATGGGAACTAAACCTAACAACAAACTCGACCCCTTTTAGCTGAAAGAGGGGAAAAAATGGCCATTATTTAATTATAATAGGAAATCACCTTTGTAATAGCTGTTTGGCCTCCTGG
>JXOV01014658.1:0-48451 GCA_001014945.1 Clogmia albipunctata
TCGTTAAATAAAGAAAACTAAACTAAACTACCTGTACTATTTTCAATTTATTTATTTAAGTTGTAGCTTATGTGCTTTAATTCAATAGAATTTGAAATATTACATGAAAATAATAAATTAAATTCTTTTCCTAATATAAGTTTAAAGCAAAAGAAAATAATATTAATTTTTCTTTCTTTAATTAAAAAAGTTAGTTTTTAATAAAAGGGTTTTTAAAAATCAGTCACGAGCGTAGCGAGTGTTTTAAAGAAGGCTTGGATGTTTAATAATGCTTATTTATTTTTATAAAATTTTATTCATTTTTAAATAAATTAACACAAAATCTTAAAATTCTTAAAAATTTTATAGAAATGTTGTTGTCATGGGATCAAATCCCGGGCGGACATTTTTAGTCCAAAAAAAATTTCCCCATTTGTGTATATCAATAACATTGCAAAATAATATTTATAGCGAATTATTAGTTAGTAATGGCGCAAAAATATAAAATGGGCGGATTGACTGGAACCGCTTACAACTGGTCTAGGTGCTATTAATTGACTTCTAATATACTGAAAACAAATAGTCATGGAAAGTCTAACACCCGTTGGTTGAGACTACCCCCAGTTCCATACCGGAATGTTGTGGGAAATATTATTATTATATGTTGCTGTACTCCACGCACTATACTTGCCTTTTTTGCTTATAAATAAATCTATCGTAATGCGGGAAAAAAAATAGAACGTTCCTCTCTTTCATTTCAATGATCGTCGAAGCTTGTCACTGTTTTCCAGTTAAACCTCCAGTATCAAAATAACTTTCATATAACTTGTTGAATTTCGTTTACGGAGGTTACACTTTCATAATAAAAAACGTTAGTGCTTTAAAGAATTCTTAAAAGAACGTATGATATAAAACGACTATGACAGAACAAATTTTAGTGTGATAATTTAATTTTATGTAACGAAAATGCATCAAGTTATTTTGAAAATTTTATTTAAATTTTATACTTTCTAACCAAATAAAAAACCGATATTATTTTTATACAAATATCGTACTATTACAAGAAATTAGCAGATTTAGATTTATGCCATAAGTGACTAAATATTTCTAAAATCATCGATAGCAATAATTTAGTTACTGCCATCAATGGTAAAAGATAATAAGAGCTAGGGCGATATTCAAGGAGAGGGACTTATGGATTTCCACCATACACATACGGTGATATGTTATCGGCCATCGTTACATTGATCTGATTCATATATTTATATTTGAATAAGGGCTATAATTCCCGATCGGGTTCAGCGCCCTAGTTAAAATACCATATGAAAACACATGCAATAAGTTATAAAAATCTTTTTAAATGGAAATTATTTAATTGCTAAAATTAAATAAATTTATAGTATTTGTTTTATTTGAGAATACAATCAATTAATTTGATTACACATGAATTAAATAAAAACTCTTGATTTAATTATACAATAATCAATTTTTTAAGAAATTTTTAAATAGAATTACCATCCCCCAAGAAAATTATCAAATAACGAGCATTGAATAATTAATAAATCAATTAATTTATATTGTGAATTCAAAATTTAATTATCTAGAGATAAATTAAGCAATATAATTACTATTAATATTTAATTAAAATTTAATTATAACATGATTATATCTATTAATGAAATACTGCGTATGATTTGAATTAATGTAATTTTACATATTAAAAATCGAGGAAAATCCATTGGTTATATTTAAAATATATCTCTATTTCGATTCACCTTAAGTTTCCTTGGCGATTGTATCTAAATATAGAAGTCATTAGTTAATTGGTTCAGACATCGGTTCGTTCCACCTGAACACAGCTGTTAGACAGTTGTGAATAATTTACCCCTTTCGCATGAAAAACAAATTGTTGTCTGATTACTAATGGAACTATTAGTAGGGATATGTTTGCTTTGAATTGTGTATTCCATACATTACGATATAAGGGATATTTGTTATTTATTACCAAAGATAAGTTTAAATTTTAATATTTTGTTGTCTTGTGATAGTTTTCAACTTGTTATTAAACGATAATAACTTTTTGGTATGATCCCATTTTTTTCCAGAAAATTTATGAATTTAGATAATTAGACACAATTATCAGTCCCATTTTTAGATAAATTTCGTATAGTTTAGTTCAAGTTAACCAATAATAATTACAATAATTGCAGAAGTTGTATTTTTTTAATTAATAAGATTCTAAAGGTTTTTTTTAAAGATTCGCAAATTTGGATTTGAACATGAAAACATATTCGACGATAAAAAATTACTTGCAAATTTCCTTTAAATTGAACTTCCATTGAAAATTGAATACTATAATATTTGAAGTATTAGATCGTTGACTACAAATCTTTAAATTTAAGTTGAATTTTTCCCACAAGCAAAGTCTCATAGCTGAGTGGTAACGCATTCCCCTGTCTCCTCGGAGGTTATGAGTTCGATCCCTGGGTGGTTAGGATTGATTGGATCCGTTTACAACCGGTCTAGGTGCTATTAATTGGCTACTAATACACTGAAAATAAATAATTACGAAAAGTCTAAAACCCGTTCGTTGAGGTTGAGACTCTTAATGTTCCTTTTTTTATTCCTACAAGGTGTATTTTTGAAGCAATCAAGTAAGAGGGGTGGTTTTATAATCAAATAAATGAAACACTATTTTTTTTGCAATATTGTTGTAAGCTGCCCAAAATAAAAGCATAAAGTTCGTAGTATTTGTAAAATGAAATAAATACTAAATATAAAAAAGTTTAAAATTTAGATAATAGTACTGCGCCACCTAGAAGCACAACATGGTAATTTCATACAAAAGCTGACTGTCTCACTCACTTTCTTTAAGTTTTAAATGTATTGTGACTGGAAATTTCCAAATCGACACGTTCGCCAACTAGTGGCAAATTTTTAAACTCGAGTTTGACAAGTGAATTAAATTTCAAATGGAAGTTTTTTCTTTAAAAAATTGTGCACATAGAAACCGGAAGATATGACATCAATAAAATAATGGCAGTTAGAAAATTTTATAGTGAACCTTCTTCAAATTTGAGTTTTACCAAAATTTTAATTTAAATCCATTTATTTGCATTAGTATTGGTACAAATATAATTTGAATTGAAGCAAATTCCAATACTTCCAGCAAAATTCCAATTGTGATGGAAACAATTCCATTATAATTTTACCATGTTTTTTTGACGGTTTACCACCAATGTAATGATAAATCTCGAAAACGGGACACTTTCTGCAATTTTTGATAACGATGTAGCGGCCAGTATTAAATGAAGATTATAATATGAATATATATTATTTTCTTATATCAGAGGTTTAGCAATTTATTCCAATGTTAGCCAAAATGTCATTTGCTATTATAAAGAATTATAAATTCCATACAAAGTTTTCAAATTATATATAAGTTCATACGAGTATAATCAATTAATTAAGTCAAAATTTTCCCCTGAGCCATTTCACGTGTGTAGGCGGATTTATATAATAACCACATTTATTAAGGAAAATTTTATTCTGTAAATTTTTTAATAAAATTTTGTGAACTTATATATACTACGAATTGATGTATATAGTTCTAATTTAACTACCCTATTTTAACGTATATGGTTTTATAACTTTGCAGTCAACAAAAATATAGAAAGTGACATATTGTCTACATTGAAAATTGAAAAATGCATTCAATTCTCGATATCAAATTGCATTTAATGACATCAATTTAATTGAACATGGAAAATTAATTTAGCCTTATTTATTATTTATTGATCATTGCTATAATAATTGCAATAATGGGATTGGCATTTGTGTTGCGTTCGTTGCAGGACGGTAATGGACGAGCGGAAAAGCATCGTGGACGTTACCTGAGTTGAGGTGCCTCGCGCCGCTCTCTGGCCACTGCGGGGGGCATTTCGACATGCTCCCCATCAGCCTCGGCGTCCCACTCGCAATCATCTCTGTCATCGGCCTCCTCATCAACGGCTACATCCT
Organism: Clogmia albipunctata; assembly: GCA_001014945.1. Lineage (NCBI taxonomy): Eukaryota > Metazoa > Arthropoda > Insecta > Diptera > Psychodidae > Clogmia > Clogmia albipunctata. Next base: position 4,000 of record JXOV01014658.1, read on the forward strand.
CCTGGTCGTCCTCCTCACTAAACAGGTATTGATTTTATAACTCCTTTTCCTTTCCTTTTAACCCTATATTCAAAGAACGTAGATAGAATGTCAGGCAGACAGAGAAGAACTAAAACAGAATGCATTAACCAAACAATCGATAGTACTAATGAGAGCCATTTGCCAGAGTCTACAAATTTATTTACTGAAAGGGCGAGTGGAATAGCCTTTGAATTTTGATTAAGGGTCGAAGGTTGATTTGGGAATTCTACAGTTAAATATTATAGGAATAAGACGATACAGAATTTATTTTTTTAAAAATAATGCTAGTTATTTTAAACTAGTTTTAACCAATCGTCTTAGAGTGGTGACATACTTATAATAGACTAAATCAACTAGAGTATAGTATTAACAATACTTGAGCGACCCGGACAGGTTTTCAAAACTTGGATGCAATGTACAGATCAAAGAAATAAACCGGGATATGCACTACATAGTAATTTTCTGGTATTCAAAAAGATGAATACATATGAAAGCCATGTCTATTTCTTGGTATGTGTGTTCTGTTTCGGAGGATAATACTTGTTAATAAATGGGCTCTTTATAGTGAGATAACAGGTGTTTACCTGCCTTTTACCTTGTCTCTATTAGAGTCAATCCAACCCCTGTAACTGTCTACTCACTATAACACAAACGCACTGTTACTCTTAATGCTGTTTATTAATGACCTCTTACTCCGTTCACTGTACAAACCAGACTACTGCTTATGACTAAGTGAATTATGTCTTGAATTGGTGTTGGTGTATATATGTGAATACTTATGCTAAGGTCTTAATGCTATTGGTGTGGTTCTACCACCACAATAGAATTATTTGTTTATAATTCTAATCACATCATAGAAAACAATGATTCATAGACATAAAATTCAATTGTTAATTGTGAAAGGTTTTTTAAATGATTAAATAGTGCATTTGATAACTTGGATTACCTTAAACCACTTTGTTAGACTAAACCGACAACGGTTGATGTGTCGTTGCTGAAAAAATTAAATACCTTTGACTGCCTTACATAAATCGATCCTCTCCGAGTTCTCTACAAAATCTCTTCATATTTCGAACTTATTCCATACAATTTTGTGCTCTCGGTAATTCGAACGAATTCATGCTATTTACCAACACCACGCGATAATTCGATCTCATTGGCGTCTCACACTCGACAATTCGAAGTTGCAAATTTTATGTTGCAGCATTTTAGAGGGCGTTTTTTTAAAATAGCTACTAAGCATAGCGAACAGCAACAGCGAATTATTTTAAGGGACCCTTAGAAGTTTGCATTATCGAGAGTCGAAATTTGTTTTTGAAAAGCTATTTTAATATTGTGTAAATTTGTTAACGGAGGCGCCTGGTTAAAAAATTGAACTATCGTAGTTGCTCCTTATCTTTAAGGCTATCTTTCAGAATCTGTAAAATCTACAAATATTGTGTAGTGGTAAATGAACGCAAAACATTATTTTGATTGAAGTTGTGTGGGATATTGTTTTTCAAGAATTTAAAAGAAAATAGTTTGACAGTAAAATTAAAGCCTTAAGACAGGTATAAATATAACGTGTAATAACTATATCTAACAATTTGATTTGGATTAATGTAAGTTTTTGATTTTATATGTGGGTCGGTGACAATATGTATCTAACCTTCGCCGAATTGCCTTTAAAGTGTATTAGTTTAGCTAATTTAAAAATGTTCTGTAGATTATCAGAACTGAATATAATTTTTTTTCTAAGAAATATTTCACATATTTAATATATTTTGTGATTACGTATATTTCTTTCGAAATATAAGAGCACATAACCAAAACAATAAATTTTTAAATGTATTTATAATCGAATGTGGGTTTTATATGCTTCCGGCCACCTAATGTTATGAGAGCTGGAAACATTCTTAGAATGAGTTTTATTTCTTCAATGTTTAAACACACATGGAAAGTCAATGACTTAAAGCTATTTTGTTGGATGTATATATTTAAAATTTGTTGTGTTTACGAAAAGTTAAAAATTAATCTACCAAATTAAATTACGTAAATATTTGGAAAGACGACTTTTTAAAACAAGTTATGGCTTGTAAATTCAAAAGTATTTCATAATTAACCCCAAATTTTCATTGAACATTTTTATTTAGCTTGGAATTAAAATTCCCATTTTTTTCCTAGAAACCAAAATTCATTTCCGTACTTTCCATTATTTTCTAGTAACTTCCTACAACCCTTAATCATATTGTAAATGCCAAATATGTGGGTTTAAACCACAATTTCCGCAACCCACCAAAAGCTTTTTAAAAAAGTTAACACGAAACAATAATCAATTTTAAAAAGTTTATTATCTCTTTATTAAAAGGGAAAGGAAAAGTTTAAATTTAATCGTAAATTGTTATGAAATTTAATTTAAATCGTTTTTAAAAATAAAAATATTTAACGATAATAATTGGATTGTTCAAAAGATGATTGTATTTCTTTACAAATTATAAAAGACGTAAATCCTTAATCTACTCGTATTAATCCATATGTCAATTTAAATACGAGGCAAGGTTTTTTTAACTGCTATAATGATACTTAGTTAAGAATTTAGAGAGCGAAAATGGTACAAAAATTTAAAACCTAATTCACTACTTTTCATATCTATGAGTATATTGGCTTACGGGCCGGTCTGGCTATTTGCCTCCATGATCCTTTCTCTTCATTGTTGTCTGTTGATAGACACCTTATTCCAATCGCGTATTCCTACAAGACGTTGTGCTGCTTCACTAATACATCCCTCGAACCGATTGCTGGGTCCGCCTACTGGTCTCTTTCCTGTCAGCCGTGCCTTCATTACTTTTTAAGAAACTTGTTTTCATCCATAACACTTGGCCTGCCCAATTCTATAAACCTCACCACTTTGTCATCCTGACACAGATCATAGAAATTCTCGTTGTGTAGGATCCTTCATTCGCCACTATCGAATACCGGCTCAAATATACATCACAGTATTTTTTATTCTACTTGTTTTAAACGTTCTTCGGTGGCTTTCCTTTATAGTCCATGTTTCGCTACCATATGTTAGGCCGAGTCTGTTAAGGGTTCTATAAAGTTTTATTTTATTTTCCTTAGAAATATTCTTTGGTTTGGATATATTTTGTATTGAGGAGTATATCCTTTTTGTTGCTATTATCCTATTCAAATAAATACCAAATCATCAAACGGACCGCACAGCCGGCAAAATGACCCCATCCCCTTCAGACTGAAAGAACAAACTTTCTGACACGCAATATTGCCACAACGAATTTCAAAAACATCAAAATGTCTACTGAGCTTGAACATGCCCCCAATTTCGACAGGGAACAAGCAGTGCGATTGTTATTAGACGCCAAAAGACGACAAACCCCAAACTTCTTGCAGTAATCCTGAAGCACGACGCTTTCATTCAAAAAGGGCCCCAGTGTATCAGCACTCATGTAAAACCATCCAAAGAGGGAATCCTCGTTTCCATTGCTGTTAATGTTACTCCTCAAATACCAAAATGCTCTATTGTTCTTATTCCAGTAATCGAGGTGTGTCAAAGTGGAGCAAGTTTTGAAATGCTTAAAATTGGTATAAACATGGTCGATAAGGATTATCAAATTTATGAGGCTAAAAACACTCGCCAAGGTCATTATTTAAAAAATCCCTATTATATAATATTACCTTATCTTATTATTCAATAACATTGCGAAATAATATTCATGGCGAATTATATAAAAAAAAGTAATGGAGCCAACAAATAAATAAAATGGGCGGATTGACTGGATCCGATTACAACCGGTGCTATTAACTGACTACTAATACACTGAAAAACAAAAAGTCAAGTAAAGTCTAACACCTGTTGGTTGAGGTTGAGACTACCTCTAGTTCTGTCGTGGGAATAGTTTATTTTTTTATTTATTTAAAAAAGCATTTTTAGTATATTCAAATTTATTATTCAAAAATTTTTATGTAGAAATGCATACATACTAATATTATTTTACATCAATTTAATAAAAGTAAAAAAATCTTAAAATACTAAAAGGGATTTAATACAAATATCATTACTTTTAATTAAATTTCATTATTCATACTATACCGTAATAGAATTACCTAAATTAGTTTTCAATTTTCCCGTGGACTAATAAAAATTAATTGAGTTGTTATAAATAGATTATTTGTGTAATGAAATTAGTACATATTTATTGGGCGATTATTTAATTAAATTCCACTGCTGTGGAATTTTGATCGATGGGCAACATTAGTTAAGTATAATTTCAACCGCGAACCGTTTCCGTTTTATTAATTTAATGATTGCGGTTATTTATTCAGACCGTCTTTTAGGTGACATTTACATAATTGCGGGACATTAAACTGGGTCATGCTATCTCCTCCATCTTCTCTTCTTTGGACGTTTAAGACGAAGCAGACGTTTGCATTGTTTGTTAAGAATAGAAATTTGTATTAAGCAGATACAATTTATGGAAAAGACGTTTTTAATTATGAGTCAAGTGCAGAAAATATATTTTAAAATTAAAAACGGCAAACAAAACAGATTTTTTTTAAAGAAAGAAAATCCAATTTAAAGTAAATAGTAAAAAAAATCCTTTATCTCCTTTATCATACATCACTTTCAAATAGATTAAATTTACAGATGTTTTCCTAGAAAAATGTTGCTTTGTAAAAACAATAACACCAAAACAGCCTAAATACCCTTAAGCTGAAGAAAATAACCTATATTTAGGAGAACATTAAAAGTAAATTTTCTACGAAATGATTTTAGAATTGGAATTTATAAATTGATTTTCCCTACAGGGCCAATGTCTTGGGTTACTTTTTATGATTATTTCATTTTAAGAACAACACATTACATTAACGGTAAAGTTAAAAGTAAAATAATTGTTTGGACTTTTTCTATTTAATTTAAGAAATATATATATCCGTTTTTTAAAACGTTACAAAATGTTATTATTGGCATAATTTCACAAATAAAACACTTTGTTCGTCTATGAGCGTAAGTTCAAGAAGCGTAACCCTAATGTCAATAATTTACTAACCTTCTCCGGATCTAGATTGTGAAAAAGGGAGCGTTAGAGTTTGTATGGGCGTAATTATTTTCTTTTAATTAGAAGAATTGGGAAAATTTTGCATTCGATGTCTTGCTTCCAGGACTGATGGGTTGAGCGCTTATAATTTCTGGGCATTTTGGTTGCCTTTTGACAAAATATGTACGACTAAATTAAATAAAAAAAACTCTTATGAATAAAAACGACAGGTATACCATTTTGCATGTCTTAAAAAATATAAATATTATGCAAATATTATTTTAAGACATCAATGAATCCTAAAACATCGGAAGAGTATGTAGTTTTGCCAAACTCTTGTTCTATTGAACTGAATGAAAATAAAAGTTCGTCATGTTGGAATCCCTGTCAAATATGAAGCTAGACACCGTCAAAATCCAAGTATACCCCCTATGGTATTTTGCACATTTTAACACATTTATTAAATATAACAAATAAAAATTTAATAAGAACCAAAAACGTTGATTTACAAGCAAGTTTCAATCAAATATTTAAAAACTAAAATATTTGTTGTAACTTTAATATTAATATTTGCAATAGTATTTTAAAATCTTAATATCGTCCTTAATTACATAACATACTTCAATTTTATTTAAAAACAATTTATATTTGAGAAATTACATACCCACATGGTGTTTTTGAAAATCTTTACATCGCATTGTCGTTTAATATTAATAATGTTTAAATCTGGATAACCTGGATAATAATGTCTGATACAATGAAAACATATTTTTTTCGAATTGGGAATTTCTTTTTGGTTTCAAAACTATAAACTCAATTGAGTATTTTGGTTTTCAAAGATTTTTTAAATGTAAATTTAAAAAAAAATCTTTTATTAAAAATTTACAGAACAAAAGAATATTAAAAGTGTATATTCCTCTTAAAACATTTTTGTTTAAGATTAAATATATAAAAAAAACTCTTTGACATACCCACTTATTTTCAATTTAAATCAATTTTTAAAACTCATCAAATACTGGACTGATAAGTAATTGTTATAAAATCCCTGTAATTTTGAATAAGTAAATACTTTTTATAAATAACCACAATCGAATCCCTTTAAAAACATCACTAAGTATCATGTCTTGAAGCACTAATCTTTGCTAATTGAGTAATAACAACATCAAAAACCCGAAAAATGGCAATTAATTATTTGAATTTCTCGCCGCTACTTTGAAGAATTGCTTTTAATTGTAGTTGAATTTCATATTTAATAAACTCTAGTCATTCGATCGAAAATAGCTGGACATAAAAGCGCCATTAGTGGTAATAGTTTTTCGGTTTGGTTACCATAAAAGGCCACGAGTCTTTCTAGTTATTAATAATCAGGGGAATGTCATTCGGTTCAATCAAAATTAATGTTACCGAAAATGATACCGAATCGAACTCAATCCACTTTGCTCACTCCAGGATAATGGTCTTTGGCTCTGGCCAAAGCCACGAATCGAATAGTAGACAAATATTGACTGAGACGTATTTGTTTATTGACCTTGCATGTCGTCCTCAATCTATATCGATGAGCCACGGGAACGAAATTGAAATTGAAAAATAAATTATTAACCTAAATGAGGTACTTCCTTTGCCCCTTCCCTGGCGAAAAAAAACCGTGAAAAAATGACGATGCACACTTGGTAAAAATTGGATGATCACCAGTTTAATTTAGTTTTTAATTGATATGACTGGATGAAAATCAGAGGAGATGTAGTTGTATTTTTACTATTCTAACAGGTTATGATCCCAGTTGTAGCCTCGGAAAAATTGTACAGGTGGCCAGGACCCGATCTGAGTGTAGCGCCACGACTATAAGCTCTATTGAATTTGATTATTTTCTATATAATTAAAATAAAAAAATAAAAAAATATTTTCTTTTCAATCGTAAAAAAAGCTTTCTCAATTGATAAGAGTTGGATAATTAGTCATTTTTACTTGTGAAAATTTGTGATACATTCTTCACCACTGAATTCTAACGCATTATTAAATGAATCTTACAAAGCTTATGACATGTGGGCGGTATTACTTAAATTAGTTTTTAGTTTATTTTGAAGAGGATTGTAATAAACTTGTGTCCTAATCGGGTGTAAAATATATTTACTGTTTCGGAAATGTTGCAATTTAGAAGTTGAAACTGACGGATGTGCGACTCCTGAACAAATGCCACCCAGTTCAATGAAATATTGAGCGCCATCCTTGGCATCATACAATTCAATAACCGATTCCAATAAATAATAAACCACCGCGCCATAGATCGCCTGAATAGGGCTTTGAGTCGAACCTAAATTGGATCCAATATGGACGAAGTCAAGCATTAAATTTGTTGCCCGAAAAGTACTGCTGGATTATCTGTTTTCTTTTTTTGTTGTATTGTATTCAAAGGCCAGTCATAATAAAGATTGATTCGCCAATTGACGGAATTGCAAAGGATTCCTCCATTCCTTTTTCACAATTCAGTTTTTGTCGATTTAGCATTGAAAGTATTAAATGCGAATAGAATTGAATATGGTTCAATCCATCATCAAAGCCCAAATAAAAGGCTCCGAGTAATGCCAATAGTTGTCTCCCTGAAAAATTAACCGATAAATCAATAAAGTTGGCTGAACTCAAGCGCTCATAAATTATACGGAATAGAGTGTCCTTCACCTGTTTCCAATCCACACAATTCTTCTGTTTGGATATTTTTAGGAGCATTTATCAGAAATTCATTTCGATGGGGGATCCTTTAGAAATGTCCAATTAAGCACGATTACCGGCTGAATTGAACGCATTTCTAAAAGCAATATTTCCGATAACCCCAATTCCAATCGATTCACTCCTAATTTGTTACAAGTTCCATTTGAACGACTTTCACCCGATATCATTTGAGTTTAAATTGGAATAAGTAATTGAATACGACTTTGATAAAAGTTGTTACAATTAGAATATTAAAGCAGTTTCAACTTTCACTTGTCTTAAAATACAACAAAACTTTAATGCCAGACTAACCTGAAAAATATCTAAAAATAGTTACACTAGAATTAAAATGCTGGGAATATAATTAGATTTTCAATAATATTCTAAAGAAACATATTTTTAAAACTGCAATAAAAAGGTAAAATTAACAATTAAAATAATTAACTTAAGAAAGTGTTTCAAGTTAATTAAATACTAAAATCATAATTACGAAATCATTACAAATATTTAAAAATAATATGAAATACTAAGAAACTTTTACATTAATAAACACTTTTATAATCCTTTATTGAAAAGTTGGCTTTTTTTTATTGATTTTAGTTTTGTAATGTGAACTTTTTCATTAACAGAAATTTGAGCTAGTTTTTTTTCTCCAGAAAGAAATAATTTGAAATTAAATTATTTTCAAAATTCTGGACATATTTTTTGTACAAAAGTTAAAAATGTTTACCCAAGCTGTCTGGGGAATCACATTAATGGGGTTGAGGTGGCGCAGTGGTTACAGCATTACACAGAATTCAACTCGAGAGGGCTGCGGTTTGAGTCCTGATCAGATTGAATTTTTTTTTCTTTCGGATTTTATTACTCGATTTTACTAATAACATTTTGTTATTAAAATTTGTTTAAATTAAATTTGTCCAAAAATAATACCCCGGCCTCAACCGTCGAACAAACAGCATCGTCGATTCTGTTCGTTCCACCACATAGGTTTTCAAAGTTTGGATGGAGTGCATAGAACCGAAAGAGATAAACCGGATCTCTCTAATAGTTGTAATTTGCTGCTGCTCAATAAATACACTCTGTATAGAATGATTAGCTCATTGTTTTTCACATCATAACAAATAATGATTCGTAAAAACACGATATTTATTTTTCAAATGTGAAAGATTGGAAAATGCATAAATAAGGCATTTGAAAAATTATGATTTTGTACAACCAATTGATTAGACCTAGACCGGTAACAGTTGTTGAATCGTAGAAGAAGGATAATTACAATAAATACATATAAGATTAACGTATACCACAGTTTTCGAGATATGAAATTTCACAAAGTGAATAATTGGTAGGGTTAATGCCCTACTTTGAAGCTTATAAAATAAGGTTAACTTAACAGGAAATTACATTGGTTAGGGTTAAAAGATCTCATTCGGTATCCTTGTAGCACAAATATTTGTTTCGTTTATAATCATCCCTGGTCTTAACTGTCGCACACCTACAATAATTAATTTTATTTTATCGAGTCAGACAGGTTTTCAAAGATGGGATGGTTTGCATAGAATCAAAGAAAAAACTATCTCTTTAGTAATTGGCTACCATTCAAAAGAAATGAATATTGATCAAAGTTGTGAAGGGGATGGTCTTCTTTGTAGTATCTGTGTTCTGTTGCTGCGACAAAATCATCTATCCATGGTTAATAAAAATAACAATTCGCAATTGTGAGAGATTGGCAAGTGAATAAATTTGGCATTTGACAACGAAAAATACTTGGTAAGACCTAGACCGCTGACGGTTGTTGTATCAGAGAGAGAATAGTTAATGATTACTATAATTTTTTTCTTTAGAATTGTATGATCAACGTTATCAAGCAATCCATTGAAGTAGTCGCATTTTGTTCTTGACATACATCTATTCCAATAAGCGAATATATCTAGTTTTTTGGCACAATAACTTATTTAAAGTAGAATTACTTAAGTATATAGTATATAACTATCATTCAGGTTGAAGAAACGATTATTATAGGTAATAATTTCCTATGTTACGTATTTGGGTGCATCAAAGGACGTTCTTGTCAGAACAAATATTAGAAATATTTATATATGTTGTGAATAAAAAAGAATTTTAAAGTTTTAACAAATAGCAATTTATTATATCTCATCTATTTATTGCCAATTGAAGAAAATACTTAATTACTATCATTTAAAAAATAACCACCATTAAAACGTTCTATTATAATAAAGATAGTATATCAAACCAATAATTAATAATTTTATTGATGTAAACTATCAATCAGTGTTAATAAATATCCAAGGCAATTAATTCAAAACCGATTAAATTTCATGTAATAAAAAAATGACAGAGTAGTTAGAAAATCATGGCAAATTGGTTTGTACAGCGTCGATTTAATCGATAAATTTAATCCTTTTCATCGTTTACGCTGCTGATGATGGAATCGGTTGGTGGTCAGATTTCAGATACTCGATAGTAGCCATTTTACTTGTTAATAAATTTCTCTCCACGGACTTGTGGCCATACCAGGAATAATTAAACTTTGCACCATAAACGGCAACAAGAAAAATGTAAGCCATTTGTTGGCTGTCGTATAAGGGTTTTTTTTGTAAAACACAATAAATGTAGGGTTATCATTTATTACAATTATTTTACTCCTCCTTAAGGAAACTTTGAAAAATTAATCAACATTTATAAACTCTCAGCAGATTAATTAACAAACATAAAATAGTTCCAAAACAATTATTTTTAGAAAGGGTTAGACTTTAATTAGCTTAACAATATTTCATTAATTATTTATTTAGTTTGGGAAAAAGTTTAATAATTTTTATAAATAAATTTTATGCTGTTTCGTTTCTTAAAATGATATTATGACATTCAAATTAGTTGTGCCAAAGTTGTTTTTATTGCACATGTGCTTTTTTATTATTAATGTCTGATCTCCGTAAACAAAATCATTAATGAATAAGAAAATTACTTTGATAGTGGAGGTTTTACTGTAAAACATTGACGAACATAATCCGTCTCTTTCAGATAATTTGAATATTTGAAAATTCTGTTCTAAATCAACATCTTGATACGAAATTCATATATAAACGTCATCAAAAAGTATTTTTTACATATTAGAATTTGTGCTGAAGAAATCAAAAGCGATTACCAATAATTTTTTTTCTAAATTCAGTGATCGGTCCAATAAAATTAAAGTTAAACGAATTTGCGAAACAGTTACACTGGCTTATTTAAATTTATTCAAATACGATAATGTTCTTTCTTTTTAACAACATTACAATCGATATATTTTATAAGCAACTATGTATGACATAATTTCATTAATGTGGAACAGAGGAACATTATTCAAACAAAATTTCGAAGAATTTTTAAGATTTTTCTGTGCGTTTATTTAATAATGCATAAAATTTTGTATAAAACACGGTTGAGACTTTTTTGTAAGTATTTAATTCCTATGTATTCGGACAATGCTTTTGTTTCCTCCATCAGTATAGCCTTACTTGTTCCACAATCCAAACCCAAAATCCATCTCAGATGACGTTTCTGTGTCAAAATGTATTGGAATGTTTTAGGAACTCTCATAATTAGTATCAATTTATTGAAAATTCGATTAATTGTGATTGTTTCAATAAGGAAGGGTATTCTTCAATAATTAAATAAGTTCGTTTTAATAAAAAGAATATAGAAAATTGTATCTTATCAGGAAGTTAGATTTTTTTATAATAGTCTTATTGATTTTCAAATATATTTCGAGAACGACATACTACTATATATTGCTAGAAAAATTAGAATTAAAATTTCAAAACTTTTCTTATATACAAACCATTTCACATTGAAAAAATATGGCTAAATATTTGATAAAAAATTGTTGTCACTAATTTCTTTCTTTCTTCCTTGAGTTTTTCTTCAATTAATTGATATGAAATCGGATAAAAAAATTGAAAGAAGAACAAATATGAATATCTAATAAAATACACACGAGTATAAACCCTAGTTGAATTGAACTAAAGGTAGAAAACCCGGAAAAATATAACGAGTAAAGAAATTGAAAACTTAATCTGGGACGAAAGGAGATTGAAACAAAAGCAAATTATATCTCTTTGGCAAACACGATGCCGGCCGGTCGAGGAGGTATTGTCCTCATTTCTGGGTGCCATTTTTAGATAAGAGTAAGTACATATAAGCATTCGGTATTTAAGAGAGAGATTCAATTGAAATACCCCAAAATCCCTAAATCCACGACCTCCTTGACCTCGATTATGAATAATGAATCGACCTGGGCTCAGAGCAAATCCGAAGAGACGGAGCCTGTTTCTAAGAACAAGTGCAAATAGATTCAAGTACAATATTTAGGTTGAACGGAAGTAGGCGTTGAAGGAGAAGATCTCGAAGCAAAAAGGTAAAGGACACAAAATGCTAGGAATTCGGATTCGGATAAATACATATCAGTACGGGTAAATGGGCTCTAATACGTTTTCATGAATGATTTAAAAATTAATCTCAACTTGACTTGATTTTTTTGCTGTTTCTCTTTTTGGTCCTTATCTTTCCTTGATGATTGCAAAATGCTTGTCCAGGCGGAACTGAGTTCCTTTGTGTCCTTATGGATGAATAAACAACGCCCTATTCATTACAGCAATATTGTGGTTTGGTATTTTGAAATGTCTCCTAGATGCTTCAATTTAATTTGAAATTCAACATATAAATGAAGATTTATAATAAATTATTCAATTCCATTCAAACTTCAATATATTTTTCTATTTGCGATGCAATAATATTTTTTATTATATTTTACCACATGTGAAAAATGCTGGTAATTTTAGAAAATATTTGCTGTTTTAAGATCATTATATTCAAATATGCAAGAAAGCTTAACCATTGAGATGAATTTATTCGTGATTATTTTTTTTTTCACTTTTTAAAAAATTTAAATTCTCACAAGTTCTTTAAAGTTTTCCATTATGAAATGGAGCGTTTTTATAGTGCTTGTGCATAATTTTTTTAAAAGGACTAGTGCTTTTCTTTATTATTAAAGTGTAACCTCTGTGATAGAAATCCATCAAATTTATATGGAAGTCAGTTTTGTTGTTCATGGTTTAACAGCATTAGTGGATCATTTAACTATTTGAACGAATGGTTTCAAATTAAATAAGAATATTTATACACCTATATCAGATCTTTATATTAATTAAGACTACTTAAACTATGTGTAAGAGAGATACAAGATATAGTGTTAGTTTATTGAAAAATGTAATCAAAATGGTATAAATCATGGTTTAATTAACAAAACGATCGCTACTCTCGTGACTCTAAAAAAAACCCTTGTGTTTCATAATGTCTTTTCTCGTCGACCTATTAGTATAAATAAATATTAAATATAATTTTCACTATTCCCTTCAGATCTCACCGAACAATATTCTGCTGTTGCACCTTGGCCTCGTGGACTCTCTGCTCTGTTTCATCTTCTTCATTTTCTCGCTGCCCAGTATCGCGAGACCTGGCTCTTGGCTGACCTCCACGGCTGGTCCGTGCAGTGTCCACGGTCTGCTGCTGACTCTCCTCCATCCCATTGCCATCTGGACGGTTTGTGGGCTGAACTGCGACCGTTTCTACGCCATCGCCTCTCCGCTGCACTACGGCGCTCTGGTCAACACCAAGAAGGTGGGCATTGGACTTGGGTGTGGCTGGCTCATTGCCATCCTACTCTCCATTCCGCCCTTCATCCCCTCCGTGGCCCCCTTCCACTTTGACGACGACCTGGCTGCCTGCTCTCCGAACTTCTCCAGCAGTGGATCCCTCTGGTACGGCATCACCTATATCGCGGTCACCTTCCTCCTGCCCGCTGTCATCATACTAGGATGTAATATTAAGGTGAATAATTGTTCTTTTTAATTTATGGAGCTATAATTGAGATCCGGTTTAAATCTTAATATAATTTACGTTTATTTGAATAGGTTTATTCAATGCTTTTTGCAAGTAACAAATTAAATTCCTTTCCTACAAAGACAGTGTGTTATTTCAATTAGTAGCTAAGAGTTTATCTATTCAATTACTCAAATTGAAACATTTAAATTGAAAAAAGACAATAGTAACTCTAAGGACAAATATTTAACATCAATAGGCGTGATGACGACTCTTCCCCTAGCTAGCCAACCTATCTAGAGGTGGATACGGGAAACTTTAATCAATTTCCTTGAACATTACCCCAGCCTTGAAACTAATTACCTCCAATTAATTAAATTTAATATTATTTAATCAAGCTCTATTGTTTTCCTAGACAGGGTTAATTTCATTTCCTTTGTCTCCTCTATGCAGTGTACCTGAAGTTGTGGACCGTGTTCCTCTTGTTTATTGTTTGAATAGTTGTAATTTATAAAATTAAAGGGAAGTGATATATTACGGTATAGTTTGTTTAATGGCAAAGTTTAAAGACTGAATTGTGAAATATACTTCGATTTAATTTTAAAATAAAAGTAACTCATTATTTAATTAAATCAATCAAATTTCGTAGTTTGGTTTAATAATTTAAATTAGTTGAATAATTATAATACCACCCGTTTTTTTCATACAATTCAAAGGCAAATCAATGAAGTTTTTCACATCAACCACGACGTGTAATCAAGTAATTAGTTTACTTGTAAATATAAGTTCTATTTGAACATACATATAATTACACAATCAAATCAAATGACGTAGAAACATTTTGAATATCATTTTATTTCATCTGCCTCTGTGTCCTTGCGGTTTACACCCTAGACATCCTCCTCGAGGTCGTGGGATTAAATCCAGGGCTGATATTTTTCTAGTGCGAAAAGGTTTCCATTTATGTATATCAATAACATTGTGTGAAAGTCAACAATTCATAATATATTATCATAATTTAACATCTGGTAAACATTAAATTCTAATAAAAGTCCACAATTTTTGTGTAAATAATTGATATAATTTGTTAATGTGATCCTAATTAAAATATGTTGGGTGTAAATTTAGTGGTGAAGGCGCCTGGTTGGGAAAATTTTATGTCCGGACTATTTGAGAAGCTTTAATACTGCTTATTTATTTTCAAATATTGATTAAAGATATAATTAGGAGATAAAAAATAATAGTTTAAGGTTGAAAATTAATTGTAAATATTTTTAATAATATTTTAAAAAAAAAGTACTCTTTAGAAAATAATTATTTTTGGCTTTTTTATTTTGTTAACCAAATTTACAAGTTACCTTTTTAACATTTCACTTAAAATTTTTTAAAAAGTACTTGGTCTATTATTTATTAAGTTATCACTAAGATCACGTTTTAGGATTAAGGTGTCAAGAATTTTTTAAAAATAAATTTCTATTTTACAGCGTTTCAATTTATATTTCAAACTCTATTTCTTATGATAATTAAATTGATAATAATATTGCTTTATTAACAATATTTTTCACTTGTATCAATTTTTTTATTAATAATATTATCCCATTCCAGGTACTAATGATCGCCCGTTATCACCGGCACCGGATAGCATCTGCGATCTACGAAGTGACATTATCAGCTCAGGTAACGATAACCCATCAGCGGAACCCGTTCTTCGTGCCGACGGTGACTGCTCCGAGTGCTGGCGGTCCCAAGTTCCGCTCCCGCAGCCCCGTGTCCAGCGTTCTACAGCTGGTCGGGTCGTTCTTCATTTTGTACGTGCCCTTCTACACGACGATCCTGTGGCAGAGTGCGACCGCCTTCGCCTACGACGACTCCGTGCCAGCCCACGTCAAAACACCGCCCAACCTCGTGATAATCGCCTCGGTGTTCCTCACCTGCTCCTCGCCGATAAATGGGCTGCTCTATGGCCTGAAGAGCAAAATTATGCGCAAAACATTCCAGAACTATTGGCGAAAACAAATGTCAAAGAATGAGATGAACAACGAGATACAGGCGAGGACTCCGTCGACTTGTGGATCGAGACGACCCTCGTTGACTCCTCTAGGGTTCCTTGGACGACCCTGCCTACAGAGGAGAATGTCTGAGACGTTTATTGACGCCGAGGGAAATCATTTGAACCCGAATTCTAGTTTAAATCGCCCGATAAAAAGAATCGCTTCCGAAATCGCGTGGCGTCCAAACGGAGGTGTCAACCAGCAGGAGCACATCACTGTCACTCAGATACCGCACACAGCCAGCTGTAATACTCTCCAGGTGCCCAAAATAGACAATGAAGTGGCCACAATCGCCGATCAGGAGTTGTACTTAAGTTTAAAGAATTCGTTTCGATCAGCGCTGAAAAAGAGCTGTGAAAACCCGAGGACCTACGCTTTGGAAGAAGTAGGTTCTCGGGGGAGGAGTCAAACGGGAAATAGTTTCACAAACCTAATTAGCAATCTCAGTAGTTCCAATAGTAGTCTCTCCAGATTAAATTCCGCAAAGCCAGTTTTAAGTACAGCTAATTTCATTCTCCATAAAGTTTTGCGCTTTGACTTGAACTCAAATCCAAAGTCCCGACCCCCTGTGAACAACCCCAGTGTGATGGAGAGTGCACCTAGTTGTAGTGGTAGTATTATTTCGCCAAAGTGCTCGCCAAGAATCATGATAACTAGGGCGTTTTCGGAGGAGAGCGAAAAACTGCCTTCTACAGTCAACAATTCCCCTGCCAAGGACCAAAGGATCCATCGCAATTACTCATCCCATAATGCGTTAATCTCTGGCGACCAGCACCAGTCGTCGAAAAAGTGGAAGAAGATCAAGTATCAGGACGAAATGGAGGAGATGATGGGAAAGAATGCGGATGATAGGGAAAATTGCCTCGATTGTGATTCGAAATTGGAAAAGAACATTCCTTTGTTGAATTGTAAGAGGAGGAGAAGAAGTGAGACTAATAACGATGATACTGACAACGAGGAGCTGGAAGACGAGGATGAGGTAGACAGTGACACCGAGTTAACAAACAAAACCCCTCCGCAGTGCTCTAATTTCCAGTCGTCTTCATCTTCAGTTAGGCACAACTTTTCCTTTATGGAATTCTTCAATCCGGTCTCCTCAACGGGTTGCAAAGGCGTGGAAAAGACGTCAAATCTAGACAATTCCGCCTCGGATACGTCGACAATGTTGACGCAAACCACAGTCATGTTCCCCACCTCGACCACCAATCCGAATTTCCACAAGAACGGGAGACACAACCACCGATTCTTCTCTTTGGACGAGACGTTTAGCAACTTTTGTGAGGGTCGTGTTGCAAATCACAGGAACTCGTCAGCTGACAATGCGGACGCCTCGGAAACGGAGGCCCAGTTGCTGCTCAGTTGGCCAATTGTGAGGCGGAAAGTGAAGATGATGCCACTGAATTCGTTCGAGATTGAAGGCAATGATCAGGAATATTTCCCGAAAAAGCCAATTAATTCGAGACAATCGCGTTCTCCTCTTATTCATTCGGACTCCTCGTCGCCTCGCTCCTTCTCCAGCTACACGTCCTCCTCCTCAGCCAACCACTCCTCGACGTCGCCACCCTCTCTGCGGACCAAAAAGACAACCGATGCCAATTCGATAAGTAGGCGCAATTACCGGGCCAGTCCCCTCTACTCGGACCGGTCCGAGAAGCCAGAGGTTGTGCTCTAGTTCTCTACATTCGTACTCCCACTAATAATGAGTGTCCCCTTTAAATTTGACGGTTATCGCTTTGCTGATAAAAAAATTATTCATTTGCTAATTTGGATGATTTTTATTAATTTTTAATAGAAATTGTTGTTTTAATAATTTTTCAAAATCCTCAAGACTGAACAAATCAATATTTGGTCCAATAAATCATAGGTTATTTCACAAAATACGAATTTTGAAAACGCAACCGTCATATTTCAAGGGGACACACACTACTCCTACTTTTGTATTCCTCGAACTCTCTATGTTATTTATATACAAATACAAATATATATAGTTATATTTTTAGAAACGTACAATTAAGTTCCACAATCTCTCTCCACCCACCAAAAATTTAACAAGTGTCTATATTAAATTTAATTGCTATGTAAGTGCGTGTAATAATAGTATATGGCTAGTTTAGTGCGTCGGTTCATGGTCAGAGATACTAGTAACGTTAGCGAGTAGAATAAAGCTGTATAGTTAGTTATAATTGTGTGTGCGGAGCATTCGGAAAGTTTGATTAATTGGACAAGAATTTATTGTGAAAGATATTTCAGAAAATTATTTACCGATTTACATTTTACACAATAAAGTACAGATGAATTTATTAAATATCAAAGTAGAGTTATCATAATACCAATCAAGAAACCGAAACTATTTTTTCTATAATTAAATCTTTTTTAAAATTATATTTTACAACCATTTACAAAGTGAAATATTTTTATAGTTATTAGACCTTTCATATAACAAAATAAAATCAAATAAATATTAAAGAATTCAAGAAATAATTATTGTTAATGATGCTCAGAAACAGATACTATTGTACACATATTGATACGAATTTGAAGAAAAAAAGTTATCTAACAGTTTTAAATCATAATATACAAAGAAAGTTTACAATTTAGTATGTTTTTCTTTATGAATAATAGAAAGTTTTTAAAGTAATAAAAATGAATATAAAACGGACAGCATTATATCAGAAAAATATAAATAATTTTGGTAAAATTTAAAATTAAATTATAAATCTCAAGTAAGACAATTCCAGATTATTGTATTAATTTTATAAAACGACGAGCAAATTAGTCCTGATTTAAAATTATTGAATTGCACCAATTAACAATCATTTAAGTAAAACGATAAAATTAAATATAAATGATATTATTATAGTTTTTATATAATTTAATATTTTTGATTATTTACCTAACTCTATAAAAACACCTTTGAATTGAATCAGAAAATATGATAAAACTAAGGCTAATTAATAATTAGGTTAGGCACATTTTCTTCTCAGAAGCAATGAAACGTCATCACCAACGCTGCCAATTTTGTTTTGGGTTTTATTAATGTGTTAGATTCAAAATAATCACTTAAGATTTAGTAAAAAAAATTTTAAGGTAAATAAGTAGGTGTATTAAGTATTCAAGATAATTATCATGCGCCAGATACACGCACAGCTCACTAAATTCATACAAAAAAGAACCGCTGACTTTGTTGAAACAAAGTCAGCGGTTCTTTTTTGTATGAATTTAGTGAGCTGTGCGTGTATCTGGCGCATGATAAATATTTTTGTGTCTTAAAATGAGAAATACTCGTTATTCTGTGTTGAAATATGAAAATTCAATTAAGTGTGTAGGGAAGTATTTCGAAGATATTTATTTCATATTCTTATATAGTAAATATCTTAAAAGTCATTTTTTACTCAATAAAAGTGATTTTTTTTAAAATTTACCTCATTAGCAAAACCCAAAACAAAGTTTGACAGTACTGGAGAAAGTTTCCGCCTTTGAAGAGAAAATGTGCTTAACTTATTTATGTTCAGCGATTTTGGATAAACCAAATCAAACAATTGGAAAGAATATATTATAATGTTAATATGATCGAAATATTCCTATTTACAAAGTTTGTTTATTTTAGATTATTTTTTAAAATTGATAACAATGGTTTATTAATTTAGTTGTGAAAAAATATAAAAATTTTCGTTATATTTCTAAAAAGTTTCAAATTAAATACTGGTTGAAAATATTTTTATAAAAATTCGTATTTTATGACATAAAAATTTACAAGAAACATAATATTTGTCCAAAATACACGACCATATCAGTATATAAGAAACAAATCCGAATTTCGTAAGGCATATCTGACCGGACTTTCTGAATGCTCCCTGGCGTATGAATTGCAATTAGGATTAATGCTTAACAATGTGAAATATGATTTCGGTTAAGTTGATTTTTGTGGCTTCAGCAAAGCGTCTCTCATTATTGGAAACCCTGTATTAATGAATGTAGATGAAATGAAATGGCTGCCGTAGACTTTGTGCGTCATAATTTATGGTTTACATTTATGTATAGGTGACAAAACGCTGAACTCACACAATGTTGCAAAGTGCAATCAATACATTTAGGTGAATAGGAAACGGTTAAGTCAATCTGAAATCAATAGGATTGAACGACCTTTTGGATATCTATTTCTGTATAAAAATCTTATTAAATATCAATTTGATATAAAAAAAAGGAAAAGCCCGTTAAGAACGGTTCTGTAAATAACTGAAATTTAGGAGGTATTATTATATATATTTATAAAAGAAAAGAGTTTCATAAGAAGAATATATAGAATTTCAAACGTATTTTTTACATTCAAATAACAAATAAATGGTCTAATATTATTAATGAATTAGATTTCCTAACAATAATAATTGCTTTAATTTGAAAATAATTAAAAATTTACGTTCATTTTAATAAATAATTGCCAAGGTATTGTTATTGAATTTTCCTCGGACTCGACATCCTTCCTCCGTTGACGACTTTCTTTAATAATTCTTGTCGTTATATTCCCTTTGAGTTTAATTTTTATATAGAGTCCATGACAATAGATGTTCATTCCATTTCTTCCTTCCTTTACCTTTTCCATACCTTTGTTCCTGGTTAATCCACTGGAATTGTTTTGAATTCAATGGCATTGTCCATTTTAATGATTTCTGCGTGCAAATTCAGATTATTCAAACTAATGATTTATTCATTTTTAATAAACTAGTTTAGGGAAATTCTTATAAATTTTAATATTTACCGGATTAAATATTCAATTCTAATAGTTTGAGAAACATTTTACTGGCATTGTAGATTCTCCTCCAAATATAGGGATTGATTCTTTTAACCCTCAAGTTCCAGAATTTTTTTCATTTCTATGACCATAACCAAAAATAAAAACATTGTAAAAAAAATAAAATTGATATCATTACAAACATAAAAATCGTATCAAAAGTCCTTGTCAGGAAGTTAAAAGTTGCCATTTTACTAAATTCAAAGTTTATGTGAAGACGTTAAATTGTGGGAAAAAATAATTATTGTGTTTTTTGGAAGTTTTACATAGAATATTAATTTTAAAATTATAATTATTATTTTAAACAAATTATATTTTGACAAAAAATATCATATTTTTACTTTAACATACTGGCAAGGCCTTGTTTAAAAATTGTCATTATAGTAAGGTTTTTGTTCCATAAAAATAAAGTAATTGAAGTTGTATTAGGTTTATAACGAATCATCAAATTAATTTAAAATAGAAGTATTTTCTTAAAAATTTTAAATAAGTCATAATTTAAAACATACTTTTTAGATTTTCCCCGAATTCCTATTGAAAAGAATTTGTTTTTTTTTAACTAGTAAAGGCTTTTAAAACATTAAAACCACATTTTAATTTCAATGAAATATACTAATATAGTATGTTTTTTTAATTTTAAAACAAATGTCATACTTTTAAAGTGAAGTGTATTTAAAATGTACAATGTCAAAAGGCCCGGTCAGGAATTTGAGGGTTTACTAAAATAGCAGTTTTATTTTTACTTAAATCGGTGTTAGTATAAAAATTTAAATGACCTACTAAAAACTAAAACTGTTTATTTTAATCATTTTTAATGGTATTTTGAAGATAATGTCAACCAAATTCACTTTGAACTCGCCATTTTTGCATACAAATGATGGGCCAAAATGCTCATTTGTCTCGTTTTATCCCGATTGCTCCGATAAATTGGATTCAGATTTATTGGTAAAATTTTTTTAAAAATATTTTAAAAACTTTGAGTTTTATTACATAAAATGGAAATATTATCCATTGGTTTCTTGAATAATTATGCCTTTTCGATATCAAATTAACCGTTATCTTAAAAGAAACTCTTCATTGTTATAGGCTCCCTAATATTTCTGGAATTTATGAATCTCAATTAATTTTTTTCAACGTTTGTAAGTTTTATAATTCATATTGTTTGTTAATTTTCAATAAAATTATGATTATTTTATAGTAATGATTTCCTCCAACTATTACTATTGTAAAGTCCGGGCACCACTCATGAGGAGGAGTTTATAAGCGTCAACCTTGCACGCTAAGGATTTATGATGGTTAAAACACTGTCAAGATTAAACATTCATACAATCTCCGGTCGGACAACACATGATCCTATAATCCCAGTCCTATCCTCAAACTAACCAATTGCCCGTACTAACAGAGCGACTCTTTAAACGTCTTACTTAACCCCAATCCGGAATGTTTCCACCAGTGGACAAATGAGGAAGAGAGAGGGCATGGTAGGGAGGTTGATAATCGACATCGTAAGGCATATTATCGATTTATTGTGAGCCGAGGAATCCCGAGTGTAAAAATATAGATATGGATTGTAAAATTATTTATTTTATTTAAAAAGTTAGTTAAATAACTCATTATTTAATATATTTATCCCGTTCTATGTTTTATTAATTATAATTGTCGTTATATAATTAAAACTAGTTTTTACGATTGACCAGTATTATAGTCTTCTGATGTGAAATCCAAACACTTCTAAATCTAGTCATAAAAACTGAATGTGAAACTACTATAAAAGCACAGTACCTGTTGCAGAGTCTCTACCCAATGTTAAATCTATGTAAATGATAGGAACTAAGAGCTAAAAATAGAATCTAAACATATAAATATATATATTTTTGGTGTAACATGAATCGTCATGTAAATGTTAATCCGAATGCTATGCGTGTTAGATTTAAGTGGGGTCATCTGCCTGAAAATGTGTTTGCCTATGGAAATGGGAAATGGAAAATGGGAGAGCGAGCGATAAAATGTCCGTTTAAGGAACAAAACAGAGCCTAGAGAATTTGTGAAAATGTTAAACTCAGCAACATATCGATGTGGTAATTAGCATAGAATTTATGTACATAAAATATTAGACGAACATTATTACTATAATATATTATTTATTACCTAAAATATAAGCAAAATTGTTATCATATGTGTAGCGAGATTATTCAAATTATTTGTTAGAATACTCAACTTTATATATTGAATTATTTAGATAAAACTATATGGATTATGGACATGTCATGTAAATGAAAAATTAGCGAACATATGTTGAGAGATTTATTAGTTTTATGCAATTGTTGGAACGTGGTCGCTAAATCTGTTCAGGAAAAGACAAATAAAACTTATGACAATGTGAATTGTGGTTGTTTGATTTATGACTTTGTTTTGATTAAACTTTAAAGGGGTTTAATTAAAGATTTGAATTAAAAGAATAATTTTTTGTATCGTCTTTCTAATTAATAGTTTCCTAAATTGAACAATTTTGTTTAATACTATAATATTATTCTACAAAATTTTCATTATTGTTTAAAAATTTTCTGTTTTTAAAGATGAACTCTCCCTAATTTCACATTCGTGTCCTTAATGGAAACAACTGATTATAAGTATAAACCCATTTTAAAATTCTTGGCCATTTTGTTTTGTTAAGACAATCATTTTCAATCACATGCAAATTTTTAAACAAAGAAGAGTTCTAAAATTTACAATGAAAATATCTATTCGAAATAAACTGTATCGACACAATATCATTTAAGCTTTGAAAATATGACGCTTACTTGTGGGTTTATATTGAGATATAAGCTTTGGTCTCATGTGATGTTGGCAGGTGAGTCAATTTGATAAAGATTGCTACCAATCTAAATTTGAACTTTGGACTTATAAAACTCAAGATTGGCCTCAAGAGAAGTTTGGCTCAGTCGCCAATTGTCTAGGATAAGTTACTAAAGACCAAATGAGGTTTGCGGATGTTAGACTCACTTCCATATGCGTCTTCTAAATACCCAAGTTAAGGGCGTTTGATTATTAGAAATCACTATGCTGCCATAATGATGTCGAAAAAAAATTTTTTAAATTATCTTTTAAATTTATTATCATTTTTTGTATATTGTGACTAACCATCAAATTTACTCGATCGATGTGATCGAAAAAATCGGCGACTGAAAAGGTAGGTTAATCCGGTGAAATGCCTTTTCCATTAGTATATACTCGTACAACATTATTACTGAAAAATAATTAAAAAAAATTAAAATTAAATCATGAGCAATGTGTGTACGAATAATAAAGAATATAACTATTGAAAAACTATTTTTGCATTTAAATTATTATTTGGAACTTACAAAAATTTCAAATGACACGTCAGTTTTTAATTCATGGCTACTTTTCTGCAAAACTTATCTTAAAATTTTAAAATAGAAAATAAAAACCACATTGTTTAGGATTCCTTTATAGTCTAGTGCAGAGACTAGCAAACTTTTTGAGAGAAGGGCCGGATGTCATACCGGATGAAAACATATTTTTTCTTGGCGGGCAAGAAAAAATAGAAAAAAATAGTTGTAAGTATGACCAACTAAATATATGGTTTTTATATCATTCATATATGCTTATATGTCGTGATTAAAAATTATAGTTTTGTTCTATCTACATAGAAAATATAGTTTTTCAATATGTATAATTTACCCTTTGTGGTTTTCAAAATCAGGTCACGGGCCGGACTAATTCAAAAAGTCATGAGAAGTCTAACAGCCGTTGGTTGAGGTAAAGATTACTCTAAGTTACTTACTGGAAGGTAAAGGGAATAATTTATTTTTTGTTAGGGAAGTTTCCTGTGATTCTGACAATGAGACTATTGAAAATTGATTAATAAAGTAATCCAGAAAAAAATTTATTCAGTGGAAACTTGTTTGTGGCAGAACATATCATAAAGAAATTGGACTAAATGTACAAAATAATTTTATTATCGAATTCTCCAAAATATGATGGATTTACTGAGGATTCTTCAGAATA
This sequence comes from Clogmia albipunctata, assembly GCA_001014945.1. NCBI lineage: Eukaryota > Metazoa > Arthropoda > Insecta > Diptera > Psychodidae > Clogmia > Clogmia albipunctata. Next base: position 28,506 of record JXOV01014658.1, read on the forward strand.
TGATCTATTGCTCGTAATGAATTTTGACAATAGTTTATTTAAATTAATCCCCATTAAATCCCATTAAATTAAAATATACTTAATCAATTAAACAATTTATTGTGAAGTTATATGTGCTTAGAAGAAGTGTAATTTATGCAGATTCAATATTGCTTACCTAATAATTCCAATTTATTGAAATTTTTTTTATTAAAATCGCTTAACCGCATTTTTTAAATTTTTAAAAAGTTGTCTGCCATCTCTACGCAGACACAAAAACTAATACACAGGAGGAAAGTTTCTTACCAGGCGTTTCCACTAGAGAAATAAAAAGAATATTAATAATATATTAATATAAATATTGATAATAATATCTTATATATCTTAAATATCTTAAAATGTATTTTGCCTTCTAACATGACCAGTCATTCTATTTAACAGCATATGATAGAAATCGATTAAATTAATATATAAAAGTAAAATGATTGTACTTAATTACTTCAAATTTAACCTCTTTTAAATTAATTAAATATTTGTCATCAGTAGAAATTTTACAATTTAATATTTAATATGTCAAATTCAATGAATAATTTAAAAAAAATATTTCAATCCCTGAAGTAACGTGAATTCAATGTAATAATAGGATTCGTTGCTTTTATCAAATTTAACGAAATTTAAAATAGCTTTCTGTAATGAACTTTTAAAAAGTAAATTATTTCCATATTATCTTATAAATACTTAAAGTAAAAACGAAATTATGGCTAAAAATAAGATTGAGTATTTCTATAACAGTTTATTTTTAACAAAGTTTAATTTTATTATTAGAAAAGCAATTACAAATTAGATTGTTTATGAAGGATTCGTTCTTATATTTCATGAAATATTTCACGAATATAGCTTAAATTGACCCTTGTTGACAATTTGACATGCAATCAATGAGACGGGGTCTGCCCACCCACATAAATATTTAATTCAAACCTTCTGGCTTTTAATATTAGAGATTGTAGAGGAATTACCTTTTAAAAATAATAACGGAGACTGGTGTCGTTAAAATATTTCTAGTAACTTATGAAACAGTAATTTCCTAGAAATTATAAAACTATTAAAGGCTATTAAGTATTTCCAACAAATAGTTATAAACACAATGTTTTCTATTCATTGGTAAATTCAATGGAAAATAATTAATTATTCTGAGCAGTACTTTCGTCTAAATTTGCCGTCCTCAAGTCTCTCCAGACTCTCGTCATCCACGTAGTTTTCGGTCTACCTGGTCTCCTCGAGGGCTCGTCCATTTCAAGGGCCTTCCTGGTCATATGCTCTGTTGGTCGTCGCATAATATGTCCATAAAGCCGCAGTCGGCTCTTTGTCAGTTTCTCCACAATGGGTGCCACGTCAAAATTTCCTCTGACGTTTTGGTTTTGGATTTTGTCGAGGAGTGTGACACCTCCTGCCCATCTAAGCCTTTTCATTTCATTAGTATGGAGTTTCTGCTCATGTTGTTTCTTGGCGGCCCAGCCATGCTGTATGGATCTGAATCCATAGCAGTCTTATAGACTTTTCCTTTTAGCTTGATGGGCATCCGCCTGTCACATAAGACTTCGGAAAGCGATCTCCATTTTTTCCAACCATTATTTACACGGCGGACCACGACAGCCTCGATGTCGCCCTCACAAGAAATTACTGAACCCATTGAGTATTTTGTGACAATGACAACCCTTTAACAACCTTTATTGAATTTGTTGCTACCTAATTTATAATAAACGATTATCATACTCAAATAGTGATTTGTGCAATTCCGAATCGAAAAGTAGACTTTTCTTCAGGCAAATTTTGAATTATTTCCGTGCAGAAATTGTCACCAATTTAATGAAAATACACATTGTTGTCAAAACCATTTCGTTGTGAGTATTCTCATCTCACTCTAATAAACACACTGTCTTACTTGTACACATTGTGTCCACAATTTGAAAAAAAAACCGCTGCGAACGGTTTTAATTTTTAATTATCGATTAATTGGTATTTTTTCAAAATTACACAAAGTAGGGTTCGATACACATGTGAAATCGGTAATTACAGCACTCATTTACATGGTAAATTCGTGCAGTAATAACCTCTATTTCACCACTTGTATCGTAATATACTATTATTACATTTAATAAAGTATAAAAAAAATCATTTCTATTTTAATTCATTTTATTAATAATTGCATCATTATGGTAACAAGAGTACCATATTTTAATTTTAAATTAAAAAAACTTAAATTTTGGAAAGAAAATATTAAAAAATAGCTACATTTAACGAAGAAAACTGAATATACATTGAATTATGCTCCTGAACATCTGCTTTTGTAACTTAATGTACAACATCTGTTTCTTTAACAAACTTCACAAAAAAATCGGGAGAAACGGGATATAAAGCTATGAACTCAAAATAAAATATTAATACATAACCATAGCTTTTTAAAATAATTAACTTATTTTTAGCAATTCCCATCTACCGAAAAATCATCTTATTTATATTCTTCAACCGAGTTTTGAGTGTCGAAGTGTGTTAGAATGTCAGAGCCAATAAGTTTCCATCATGGCATAACCTACTTATTAAATTTATAACCACCATCACCTCTAATTGCATTATAAATATTCAATTACCAGACTATATTCCACATCCACTTCCGATTTCCAGGCAACCCTGAAACTTGCGGAAGTAGTTTTGGTGTTTATTGGCAAAAATTCGCTCAGATATCATCAAATCAATTTCAATTTGCTTCGCTCTAGGCAATCTGTTTCTGCATTTTCATCATGGCCCAAATTCAAAGATTGGCTTGTTATTGGTTCTGAAATCCATGAATTACTTGTCAAAATAATTTATCATCACTTATTCTGCTCTCGAAGTGAAGTGTCCTGGGGTGTTGATGTCTGTCATTGAACAGATGAACAGAGATTATTAAAAATATGATTTTGTTATTCAAATTACATACATTTAACACTTTTGCAATAGTTCAAAGGAGTGAAACTATTTTATATTTTTATGAAATTAATATTATTTTTCATATGGTTCTTAAAAATGTTATTATTCAGTCTAAGATCTATTCTTTCAATAGTATGTATGATATTTCATAAGGACTTCTAATTAAAAATTCCAATAAGGAGAACATAACTTATTCATATAACATACTCGTAGGTCTCTAATTACCATATTATAACATATCTGTATTTGTTGTTCAAACTAACATTAATTTTGACATTTTTTAAAAGAAAAAACTTTTGATGTATAATAATCTAAAGGTGAGCTGAAATTGCAGTGTGGCCAATTCCCCGAAATAGCAAGTGGACATAAAAAATTTGTTTGAAAGACAAAATCACTTAAACTGGCTAGAGACTTTCTACAATTAGAAAAAACCAATACAATTTATTCACTATTTTCTAATTGGGTACAGAGTTACAGAAGTTCGTTCAGTGGCGAGATCAAAATAATGAAAGGCTAAGATTCCTTGGAAAGCAGTTCCAAGAGGATAAAGTTGGAGGAAAGGGTAAGCGTCTCTTTCGATCGTGGCAACATGGTTGATCCACGTTGGTCTTCCAGCTGCATCCATTGGTGAGATCCTCTTAAGATGCATAAACAAACTCTACGATGAAAATATGATCCCTCCAGCTGCGTGGATAATAAACTGTCTCCAAATCAACTAGTCTGGTCTGGATCACATTGGCTGGAAAAAGGGTCATCCAGTGGTGTACGTGAAGCCTGAGAAAGGCTTGGATGAAATGACTAAATGGCTCCCTTGGTCTTCTGTTTACAAATAAACTATTTATACTTTTAATATCTTGATAATAACATATGGTTATTACTGCAGGGGTGAATGGTTAAACAAGTAATTAATGTTTTATTTTTGAAATGAAACACAATTGGTTAAACGTTCTTATTTTCGCCTCTTTGATTCGTCCCGCCACGATTACTTGACTGTATACAAATACAATCTGCAATGAATTTAATACAAAAGTCATGTTTTTTTATATATTCATGTATATTTTAATAACTTTCAATTTAAAAAATTCTACAAACCGAAATTGTACACTGTTATGGCATCTTTGCTTTATTTGTTGGTGTAGGTTATTTTCGTGAATGTGGCTTTGGTCAGAATTAGAAGAGAGGTTCTTTCTTGTGAAGTATTGGAATCAGGTGAGATTAGATATATTCCGGTAAGGAAGGTTGTGACTTTCATTAGGATAGTTACACATCTCCTGACCTAAAACTAATACATGGACAAATGTACATAGATCTGGACACTTTAGAAGAGGGGTTTGTTGTTAATTTTGTGTTCAGTTCAACGAATAGATAAGAAATAAAAAATAGCAATAATATAATGCATTATAATTGTCCCAACTTCAAATCATTGCAAATAAAACTTCAATCACCGGATAGAAGTAAAGGGTGTTTTTTTCGAGGTTTAGAAATTTAAGTTGGCATTACTGTTCAAGATGGCGACCGATTTAAGGACTGGTGGAATCATTGGTTCGTGCTTATTTAAAAACGATGATGGCCACAACGTTACAGTCAATGGTGATCGGTATAGAGCCCTTATTACTAATTTTTTCATTCCTGAATTGAACACAGCTCGTGCCACAATCGATTTATTGAAAGACACGTTTGGTAACAGCCTAATTTCACTTTTTGGACCTGTGAATTGGCCTCCAAGATCTTGTGATTTAACACTGCAAGACTATTTTCTGTAGGGCTATGATAAGTCATTGGTCTATGCGGATAAGCCACAAACGCTTAACCATTTGGAAGACAACATTCGTCGTGTTATTGCCGATATACGGCCACAAATGTTGACAAAAGTCATCGAAAATTGGAGGTCCAGATTGGAGTACATCTGAGCCAGCCGTGGCGGTCATTTGCCAGAAACCATATTTAAAATATAATGCCACAAGATTATCTTTCGGATAAATAAAATTCATGTCAATCGAATAATTCATCGTTGTTTTATTGCAATTTAAAGTTCTATACCTCTAAAAAAACAACCATTATCAATACGAATTAATGAATTTATGGAGACTTATAAAGGCGTTTTCTCCTTATTTATGATTATGTTGCTGTACAAGTAGTAAATAAATCTGCTCATCAATTAGCTTTAAACACGTAAGTATTATAAGCTTTTTTTATTTAAAAAGAATACGGGTTAACTTACGAGTAGAGATAGACACTAAATTACGAGTAAGTAAGGCTACTTTTATTGAGTATTGATAAAAGTTCATATTCGAAGAGGTTATTGAAAGTTTTTTCTTTAAAAAAATGTTTGACAAAGTATATTAATTATTGAAATTGATAAAAATCAAATTAAAAATTTATGTTTGTCTTGAAAAGATTTAGAGATGACATGTTATTGTACTACAATCCCCGAATTACTATTCAATACGATTAACCACCACTTATTCTGCTTCCGAGATAAAGTGTCCTGGGGTGATGAAGTCTGTCATTGGACAGATAAGAGTCAAAGACGTATGGAATAATAATAATAATTTATTGGACCGATTTTGGATAAGCGATAAATAAATAAATACAGAAAATATTATCTAAATAAATTGAAAACCCAGTTTGGTATTTGCAATTCGAGGGACGTCTTGAGAATACCGCAAATCACTGAAGCGGGGCAGTGGATTTTCCAGGGAGGAGAAAGCACAAGCAGCCACAACCTGAAAAGACAGATGCAAATATTGTAAATATGCTTGTGCACATGAGTAAATATTTTATGCGAAAATCATTTTATGATGATTGATATTTAACTATTCAACTGCGAGAAAGGATTCTTATTGTGGTAGAGAGAGAGAGCGAGAGAGATGAATAATGTGAACGACTTTCAAATTTATTTACACATAAATTTACATTTGTTCAATCATGTCGATGGAATTCACTCTAAAGTGGAAATTCTCAGTTCGATATTGGTGCATAAGGATTTAAAAATAAATTTATTCTGATTTGATTTTCAGTTATTTATTTTTGAAAAACCACTGACTGCAACAAATAACTTTAATGCCAAATTTGTTATGCATAGCTATAAGTTATTTCAATTTTTAATAATTAGAGGAAATACAGTTTGAAATAACTATTTCCTCGAATTATTTGTTTTTATGTTTGGTGCGTATTATTGTTAAATATCCAGACAAAGTTCATAATTTTTATTTAACTAGATCGATATTTTAAGCATTTGGTTAGGTGTAGTGTATTGGAATGCTTTTAACTTTGAAGCCTACTTAATATACCTTATTATCATATCAATTCATTTTGACAGAGGCTGTAATTAAAAAAATATCTAATAAAAAATGACAGTTGGAATATTGTAATTTTATCAAACGGGTTTGGGAGAGATGGCCGTAGAGTACTTTTTCAGGAATTTTAATTTCTTTTAGTTTGTTTTGGTGTGGAATTCCTTTTCATGACTATTGCAATCTGAAAAGAACTTTTAATGTATATTCTAAATATAATATAAGTATAATCCAAGATTGTCTGCAAATAAATAATAGAATGGCATCTTTCCTAAATTGCTAAAATTAGAATAAAATTGCAAACAGGGTAAAACACTAACCAACGCATTAATAACAACCCAACAGACTATGCAAAAACTTACTAAAATTTCCCTTTGTTTATAAAAATTATAATAAGCGAAACCTTATAAGCACAAATTTTTTGCCATAAAAATATAGAAAAAAATATTAATCTTTGACTGCCACTTTAAAAATTAAATTTCGTCGAAAAAGTACTGACAAGGTGTTGAGCTCTCTTTAAGAGCTTTCAAACACAAAAAATAGTATACTTGATACAACTGTTGAAATAGAGGTTATTATACGTACATGCTATTTTGTGTAATTCTGAAAAAAACCAGTCAACAGATAATTACTAATAAAAACGTTCACAACGGTTTTTTTTTCAAATTGTGGAACAAGTAAGACATAGTGTGGAATTTGTTTAATCAAAATAGAGGGAGAACCACCACTTAAAGAAATCAGAATTGAATAGAGAGAGATAGAAACAGTCCCATCTCACTCTAATAAACTTTATCGACTGTGTTTTAAATTTAAATATTTAAATAATAAATTTGTTGAGATTTGTTTATGACAACAATATGTAATTTCATGAAATTGGTGACTAATTTGTGAGTAAATTTTGAAATATTACCGCACGCCGTGATGAAAAATAAACAATTACAAAATCAATTTGCGTTAAAAATAGGCAACTTTTCGTTACGGAATTACACAAAATTTATATCTATCTTTTATCCACCATAAATTAAAGAGAATATAACGTCTCTCCCCAGTTTACCCTACATATTACAATTCAAAATGTTGTTTTCAATCAATTTGTTCTAAAAATAGTATAACCTTTAATCTTAATTTAATAAACGCTGATGTTCATTATTATGAAATAAAATTCCTAAATTCAAAATCCTAAACAATTTCTAAAATATGTATTATTATTTTTTAAAAACAATTTAAATAAATAATACAAACAAAGTAATTGTATAAATGTTCAATAATTAATATATCGAATTTATTATTAATATTGATAATAGAAAGTACTTTTACTTATTTTTAGGATATTCTGCCTATTGCATAAATAATTTTAGGAATATACATACTGCAATAAAGTTTCAGTATTGGTAAGTATGACCAATTAATTCTAAAGTAATTCCAAATGTGTCTATTAAATTGTTAAAACAGTTAATTTTATATATGCAATAGTTATTGTATTTCACTTAAATCGTTCCATATGATCACTTAGTATCCATAAAGTCCTTAAATGTTCAAAACTTAAATAACTTGTTGCAACACCATTATAGAAATTAATTTTCAATCTTCTATTAAAGTAATAAATAAAAGAAATCCAATCTTTTATAAAAACTTAAGTAATAAGATAAAGTATAAGAATAGAAATTACTTACTAAATAATGTGAATGCAATGGTGAAAAATGGACTCTGGCAGCCCCACGACAGCAGGACTGGGAAGATGGCATTTCCAATCATTGAGCCGGTTCTGCCGAACATCATTGTCAGCGACACAATCATGGTTCTGGATAGAAAAGAGAGCAAGAATAGGAGATTCGTAGATAATAGGAAACGATTAGAGAATATTAATGGAGTCGATAAATTGTCGATTTTCGCGTTTTGTAAAGGGCATTTCTATCGTACCTTAATTGAGTGGGCACCAGGGTGACAGTCATGGCCACCAAAGCATTCCCCGAAACCCCGGCCACCGCCAAAAAGAGACTGTACAAAGCGACGAGCATTTCCGAGCTGGAGGACCAGTAAATGGACAGCCCAATTATCCCCGATCCAAAGCTTCCGACAACTGGAAAAAATGTAGCAAATTAAAATCGTTTACGCCTACAATTACTATGCGTTCCAGAGTAATTTATTATGCAAAAATCGAGTTATTGGAGTAACTCAATTTATTCTGTCCAATTCAATTATGGCCATAACGGATCATGAATTGAATACTAATTTCGCACGGTGGCAGTTTTTTTTTACCTTAACACCGAAAATTTATATTGATTTCTAAACGATTACTCGTATAATCACAGATTAGAATAAATTATTCCTATTAAGGTGGTTGATAAATTTTAGAAATATTTATTTCCTATTTCAAATCTAATCCTTGATTGATTAATTTGATTTTCGTTCTTATCTTTTTAAAGCTAAGAGAAATACGTGTACACGTATTTTGTTGTAGGGTAAAAAAATATTATTTAGTAATACTGTAGACGCCGGGACTGGAATGATTTGTCTGTATTAATCGATTGGTATTAAAAAGCTATAATTTGATACATGTTGACATGTAAATTTAGTCATATAGAAGTGTTTGTTAAAGTGTTTTTATTAATTAATATTTAATCACTTTATGTTTATAATGTTCACTACCATCACTACATGCTTATGGGACGGTCGGGCCCTTTGCCTGTGCAATCTTAATGTTAAATTTAAAAATTTATTAATCGTTATAGACGTGATTTGTATAAATGCATTGTGTCTTATCAACCAAACAAATTTGTGCGTTTACTCTTCACTGGGTATATCGAATGAAAAGAAATGAATAGGAGAAAACGAAATGATTTTACCAAACTATCGGACAATATAATAAGATTCTGTATGTAGTGATGATTTTATTGATGACCAAAAACCCTAACAGAGGTTTGTGTACGGTGTAAACTAATGCAGTGTCGTCATGACCGTCTTTTTCCCTTTCTCTTCACTCTTTCAGTCGATTAAATAAACTGCTGGAATAGTAGTACTCTTAGTAGTAGAGAAGAGAACTTGACCCCAGAGTGGGCGTATAAAGCGATGTGTTTGGCTGCATTAAGCGATGGATTTCCAATGTATTAATGTTGCCGGTTCGTTGTTAGGTATTTTGGAGGGGTAAATTGGTTGTCTGTATAAACCGTCGCTTTAATTAGCCGCGTCTACTATATTACGGAAGCATAAAATAAAATTATTCGCGACTTAAGGCAAATTTAAAATAACAGAAAGATTTAAAACAATAAAACCATTTAATAAAATGAAATTAATATTGAAACAAGGAGGGCGATCTTCTCTCCCGCTCTTTACTACGATGATATAATGATATATTTTATGTATTCTCTTCTCGCGCTCTCCTGAGCGCGAATTTGTCTTCTAAATATCAACCAAATCAGAAGTCATTTTATTTAGTGAGTTGGATTGTAATTATTTTTATTTAGTAAACAAAAGGTATGTATATAAATATCAAACTTATTAACAAATTTTCAACACCTTCATCCCTTACGAATTGAAATGATGCAGTAATAGCTACCATGCAAGATCTTCAAAATCACATTATTTTGCCGTTATTAGAGTTTTTCAAATAATAATAAGTATAATAAACAAATCATTCTGCACTGCACTTAATGAATAACAGGATTTTCCTACTAAAACAGAACACACACTCTCTATTGAAACGATTGATTAGCGTTCTCTAGATCCATTTTTCACGAACAGACAAGTAATAGCAGAAATATCCGGTTATTGTTTCAATGCACGTTCCCTCATCCAATCTTTGAAAATCGTTCAGTGTCAAACAATTAGAATTGACAATTGAAGCGTCGAATTATTATTTTTAAATGTATTTACACTAATTATTTTAACACCTTTTGGTGCTACTTAAAATCATTTACTCTCGTAAAGGCACTATTATTTGATCCTAAATGGATTTTTATTATTTTCTAATGAATAAATGTAAAAAGTGTTATCAGCACTTGATCTTGAAACGTGAAATCAGTGATAAAATAGAGTATTAAAACCTTTTACTATTTATAGGCATTATATTAAATTTCTGACAAAATGGATTAAAATATTAATTGATATTACAATATTTATTGTAAATCCTGTTTAAAATATAACAATTAATTTATTCATCACGTGGTACTCTTTGTTGTCAGAAATATCTAAAATAAGTTGCTTATCTAAAATAAATGATATTTATTTTGTGTAGCATCTGAAATTAAATATTATACAGAAAAAAATGCCTTGTGCGTCTAGTTACGTTCCATAACAATATCTTTTATAATGAAAAATCCATAAGTACTGTATTTTCACTTAGATATAATGCGATGATAAGTTCTAGGATTTTTTTAAAATAATTTTTTATAGAAATTGCATTTTAATAAATGAAAAATTATTTATACAGAATGAATTAGGACTATAACCGCGATAGATTATGCTAGATATAAATGTGCATTGAAACTAAAAGTTTTAGTAAAACAAAAGTTCATACTATTCTCAATACTATATATCTAAAGACTTGGAAAGACAACAGTTGTATTGTACTCATTTCGTAAACAGAATTGAAATGATTATGACAATTTGTTAAAAATGAAATTTTGTGTGTTGTTTGTTTTTTAGTTTCAACAGTTTTCTGATTATTGCAGATTTAAAAACCCAGATCTAAACACACTCAGTTTTTTGTTTAGTTGATGTTGAAGATTGTAGAATAACTACTAAATATCAATTTATGAATCATTTAACTTTTTTTGCACTTTCGTTTCGAAAGGTTAATTTTTCAACATCGATTTGAGCTTCATAATGCAAAACTTTTTTAGTGTAATGAAAAATTTGAATTTCAATTTCATTAGTAAACTATTATAACGGTTAAGTAGTACCCGAAAATCTTTTAAATAGAGACCGTTTTTAACAAGAAAATGAAAGTGAAATGAGCTGTTAGGCATGTTTTTCATCGTTTCCAAGTTTATAACCTTATAACATAAATAACGATTTTCAGAAATACCGAACAAAATAAAATGCGCTTATACTCCTAACTCAAACTGTTCAATTGAGAGTTTTCCACTTGTTTGTAAAAAAATAAATTTGATACTTACTGAGAAGTGTTTTGTGCTCGATGCTATTGATGACCGTGATAGCTAGGATGTACATGCCGAGTCCCGTTAGTCCGACAATTACGGAGTACAAGTACATGGCTCCCTCGGTCGTCTAAACGGTTAGAAATCATCGAGATAATTGGAAAAGTTTTCACTTCGTATCTTGTTTGTTTGTCTATTTTTTTTCGGGAGAGATTTAAAATCTGGATGAAGCACTCACCACTTTACAATTCAAATCAATCACGTCCTGAACTCCGATGACGTCCTCGAACGCTGACGCATTTATCAATGGCACGTTGTTTTTATTCTGTTCCAAAACATTGCAAAAGTGGAATGTTTCGTTCCCGTGCGATTCCTTTTCGAATTCGGCGACAAATCCAAACAGCGAAGGCGACCAAAGCCTCAACGTGTTCAAACTGTGAACAAAGAACAGCAAATAAATACTTGTTAGACAGACAGAGACTGATAGGATAAACTTTAGAAACGTGTATAAGTCAAAGCTTATTCACGATATGTGAGAGGCAATCTCATGATAAAATGAATAGAAAAATGTGCAGATTGGAAATTGAATTTTAATTAACATTTTCCATTCAATAGAGGATCGAAAGTGTATTGGAAAATCCGCCGCACATAACAAAGTTTCCGCAATTAGCTTCCACAACTTTTTCGCTGAAAAACATATTACAGTCTGAGATTAAATTATGTTTAACCTACTCATGGAAAATTTAAATTAAAAAAGTATCATTATTCAATTTTGCAGATAAACCATTTAATATTGATTTTTTTTCTAGTTGATACTAGTTATGATATTTATAATTTTCTACAGTTATCTACTTACTATTACCAACAGATTGTTGGGTTGACTTTCTATTGTTGCATAAATATTATTTGTGCTTTCTTAATCCTCGTCCTTATTAAAGAAACCCATATAAATGTATATAAATACAACTTAAAATCCGCTAAGCCTCTTAGAATCAGAAGAGTAAAAACAGTCTATATTTAAATAAGGTTAATATTTGATTGATTAAAATGAAATTGTTCTTTTGGAAATGAGATAATGTCAACAATCCTATTTAAATTCAAAGCGATAAAACAAGAACATCAACAATTCGTTTGCCAACGATATGTTTTATTACCTTAAGTCGAGACAAGGTTCTTAGACGATATTTTTGGTCGAAATATTTTGTATATTTTCTTTGTTAAGAGTTATTTGTATTACTTGGTCTTTAAGATAGGCATTATTGAACATCTGCCTCTGTGTCCTAGCGGTTAGTACCCTGGACATCTTTCTCGAGGTCGTGGGATCAAATCCCGGGCGGATATTTATCTAGCGTGAAAAAGTTTCCATTTGTGTGTATATCAACAACATTGCGAAATAATATTCATAGCGAATTATAAATTAGTGATGGCGCAAACAAATAAATAAAATGGTCGGATTGACTGAATCTGTTTACAACCGGTCTTAGGTGCTAATAACTGACTACTAATACACTGAAGAAAACAAACAGTCGTGTACAGTCTAACACCCGTGGTTGAGGTTGAGACTACCCCTAGTTCCGTTGTGAATGTCGTGGGAATAATTATTATTATTTATTATTGAACACAAAGGTCCTTTAAAGCTACGAGAGTAGGAATACTTTTTAAGAAAGTCCTTGTGTTTTATAATGCTTATCGATTGTGTTTCATAGATAATTTGACGCACTTTCAAATAAATAAATTAAAATTAAATTAAAATAAAAAAAAACATTCGTTGTCTTAAAATCAAATATAAAATTTAGTTATCTCCCAGTTTTTGTATCTCTTTCTAGTTAATTTAATTTTCTAAATTAAACACGGGAAGATGGAGAAAGCTACGTACATATCCTTTTTCTTACTTCACAGAGGATATAACCTTGCTCTTCAGTTTGGAAAAGAAATCCGATATTTGCATTTTAATTTAAACGTTATATTTATATTGAAATAATTGTTATGGTGTAAAATCATCCACAAATAGAGTTTAACTATATATAACGAAACTGATGTCCATTTAAATTTGTTGGATTTCTTTTAGGAAGGTCACACTTGTCCTATAAAAACACCCTTGATAGAACAAATTTTAGTGTCGTAATATCAATTTTATGCATCAAAAATGCATAAAAGTATTTTTATTAGGCCCGTAATTTGGCACCGCACACTAGGGCTGTATAGGCCTAGCCACCATGTTAGTAATTTGGACAGTTGGTATGAATTAATAAAAATAGTTTTGGTTAATTTCGAAAATAGTTTATTGAAGTTCTATTTTTAATATTCTTAATAATAAATAATTTCATCTATGGGTTCTGAAAAATAAATTTCTTTATTTTATTATAGTAACAAAATACTAGGCATTTCCAGTACAAATTCAGTATGGCAGTATGAGAATTCAATAATTTCTTCAGCTTCACTTTTTTATTCGAAAAAATAGGGACGTGATATTTGCTTCTTTTCGTTTTTTATGGTGGAAACAAGGGATAAAACATAGCATGCGACACTGCATTAAAGCATGTTGCCATTTTTTGCTAAAAGGGAACGTACGAAAAGCAACAGATTATTAAACGTAATAGCCTTTCCCATAAACCGACGCTCCATTTAAAGCTTGAAAGTGTTTTTGCACGTACTTTGGACATATGTTTATTATAAATTTACTCAAAGTTTCAACCGTAAACAGGGCAAAAACAAGCGATCTGTTTACCTGTTGATTGTAATCAAAAGGAGCATTTTTAGGGCACAGAACCCTAACATTCAACGCACTGTGAGTTTTTGCAGAATTTATTTGCGCCACAGCTTTTTATGACAGAACACAATTTATTACGAAAGATATGAAAAACGATTTGCAATAAAATTCAGACTTAAAAATTTGTTCCTAACAAATTTTATTTCCAACAATTGGATTTGATTATTGCATTTACGAGTACAAGAGGTTTAGAATATTACTTGGAAGGTAAAACATTTTTTATTACAGTTTTAAAACTGAAGTTCTTTTGATTTTTTAAATTTTACCTGAACGTACGTATATCTGTTGCACGATTGATTTTATTTCAAATTTACATTTCTGTTTATAAATTTTGAAAATAAAATACGAACTATTTATCTCAACTCCATAGGCATGGATCATATATTTTAAAAAAAAAATAAAAAAATAAGTATGTTAAATTTTCTAAAAATCATATTTATGTAATAATACATAAATATCTAGAAAGATTAATTATCTACTATTGCTACATCCTGGCGTTTAATAATTCTCAATGCGATTTAAAATAAATTCATATTATTAATATTGAAATAATTATTTGAATTTATTTGTTTTATAAAAATACGTGTTCTACCTATAATAGTAGAAAAATGGTCCATAATTAAACATAAGTAGAAATCCAGTAAAAGAATGAAATTAGTGTTTAATTTTGTGTTTTTCTAATCACTTCTTTACAAAATTTGTTATAATTCACAGATTTATTTGCTATTTATTTGAGAAATATTATGTAAAGAATAAGAAGACGAGACACATACAATTAAGGGAAGAAGTTGTCAAGCGGATAAGATTCAGGGCAATATAGCATATGTATCACTGATATACCCAGGTGTCAAAATATATTTTCCTTCTATGCTACTAATATAAAAAATTGTATTTGAGTACAAAGTACTTAGTTTGTGTAATATTTACAGGATTTATGTTTGACTGCGGTTATTGAATAACGTAAATATTTTTCAAGACAATTGTGTAAATAATTAACTTTACACTTGTCTCTGCTAATTAGAATTTTAAGCAAACCAATATATAAAGATTGTTTTATTTCACAATGAACGATTTAGCGTGTTTCAATTGTTTTTTGGACATCCAAGAAAGATTTAAAAAATAATTAATAAAAATATATGAAATTGCATTTCGTTTTGAAAATATCGTGATATGTGATCAGATAATTCAAATTGTTTGAAATATAAACTTAATTAGCTAAAACTTTAGGAAATAATATATGTTTCTGAAGAAAAGATAATGGATATTCTATTGTAATAAACATTAAAAGGGGGATATATTTTCTATGTCCAAAATCAGAACATAAAATGATCTTTGTCATCACGTTGTTGGAAAATTAATTTGTAATAATTTATTGAAAAATTCAAGTCAAGGACACAAGAACGATAAACGTATGTATAAGTTTTTCTTAATAAGAAAGAAAAATAATAGTGAGTTTAAAAATTCTTTAAAGCCCTATTTCTATTTCAAATGTTCTTGGCAGAATTAATTAGCTAACTAATAAATTTATGCCAAAAATGAATACAGAAACTATAATTATTTCAAATAAAATATAATATGAATAATCAAAAATGTTTTGAGTTTGTAACAAATGGTATTCCAAGAATTATTTGAAGTAGTTCGAGTAATTGTTTCGAATAATTCATAATAGTATTATTTCAAAGGGATTGTTGCAAAAACATTTCTTGGAAAAATTTGATGAATTTTAATTGAAACTATTCGAGATGAGCTGAATGTTTTTAATGAAATCACTAGAATTACGAGAATAAAGAAAACTTACGCGCCAAGGAATCCGAATTGAATGATGAAGACCAGAATACAGTTCCTAAGGTAGGGCATTTGGAACATGGGTTTCATTTGACGGAATGCAGCTTTAATTGGCGCCAATCGCGATTTAATCGGTGTCGTCGAATAATTCGCCAACTCGATGTCTGTTTTTAAGCCGTCCTTTTTGCTTTTGTTTTTATTGGCGAAATTCTCGTCCGCTAAAACGGTAATGGGATAATCATTGGTGTTGCCATTGGCCCGGTAGATGTGCTGGAACACGGCCATCGCGTCCTCGTTTCGGCCGCGCGACATTAAAAATTTGGGACTCTCCGGAAGTAAGGAGACCAAAGCGCCACCGACCAGCCCGGGTAGAGAGCATACGATGAGGAATATGTGCCACGAGTGCAGTTCTGCAATTTAATCATATAGAGGAAGTGGATTTAAATATTTTTTTCATTATATGTATCATTAAGAATTAAAACTCTTTTAAATACTTTATTTGTTTTAAATGTAAAAAACATTTCAGTGGACAAAATATTCGCAAATTTTTAATTGAATATAAATAAATAGATTTTTTAAAAATAAAAACCTATTTTTGAAATCAAAACTATTTTACATTATACAATGGCGCGCCAGATAGAAGCACAGCATGCTAAATTCATACAAAAAAGACGGTTTGCTGTGTTTTAAACTGCGTCAGCTTTAAATGTATTGTGTCTGTAAATTACCAAATTGACACGTTCGCCATCTAGTGGAATATTTTTGAACTTGGTGAATTAAATTTAAAGTGGAAATTTTTTCTTTAAAACACTGTGCATATAGAATCCGGAAGATGTGCCATTAATAAAATAATGGCAGTTATCAGATTTTATAGTAAACATTCAAAATTTGAGTTTTACCAAAATTTTAATTTAAATCCATTTATTTGCATTAGTAGTGGTTTTGTGTACAAATATAATTTTAATATTATTATTTCTTTACGTTCTTTACAAACTAATGTTATAATAATGACAACAATTTCGAAAATGATTCATATAGAGGGTATTCAAATGAGTTTTGCATAAAGAATGGCACCATTCCAATTACAAAACTAATTAATTAGTGATGCGCTTTCCTCACCGAAATATCCTGGAAAAATCACGAAATTCCATTCTTGCGGCAGGATGAGCCAGGCGACGTTCGGCAGAATGACGTTACAGGAGGCGAAAAACGAGCCCAACGAGAGGACACTCCTGGCACGGTACTGGCCACCATGCACCTCGGCCACGTAGGACATTAGGACGGCAAATGGGCCACATGAGCTAATAACAATTTCCGGGTAATTTCATTTGCTTTTTATACTCAAAATTACACTCTGGGACAAGTCAATAAATTCAGTAATAGGGTTTTGTTCTTCTTAT
This sequence comes from Clogmia albipunctata, assembly GCA_001014945.1. Lineage (NCBI taxonomy): Eukaryota > Metazoa > Arthropoda > Insecta > Diptera > Psychodidae > Clogmia > Clogmia albipunctata. The sequence goes on from JXOV01014658.1 coordinate 45,802, forward strand.
TCTTATTCTGAGTAAATTAAACCATTGAATTAATTCTATTGAAAAACGATAACATTTTAGTGATCTATACTTTCTGTAAAAAACTCTTTCATAACCACACATTATTTAATTATACATTATACAATACTAAGATCTTGAAGCTTGAAATCAAAATAAGTTAGTTTTGTGTTCTTGTCTGCAAGTTAAAAATATTTGCTTTAGAGAGTTTACTGCTCTTTTTCTGTGAGATATTGAAAAATTGACAACGAAAGTTCTATTCGCATGAGAGCTACTTTCCTTAATTGTATGTGTTTAGATCTTATTTAATACCTGGAGTTTTGTGAAAAAGCGAAATTAATCTCGCACGAGAGTAACTGATATTTTTTAAATTAAAAATTCCATTATTTTGTTACCCCTTTGATTTTTCTCATAGAAAAAATAATAATTAATATTGAATCGGTTAGAACCCGTGCGCAAACTAACGGTAATTTTAATTAATAAAATTTCAGCTACTCTCGTGCGAGATCTATCTCGCTTTTTCACAATACCACCACTGATTGTCTCCGTATCCTTTATTTTATATTTTGCTAATAAATGTGTGAATTGTATAAAATTTAGTAAAAAACTCGTTGGAAAAACATATTACTCCTATCTTCTAGAAAACTTACATGTATTTCAAACGTTATTTAAAATTTCACTCGTGTATAGTTCTGTATCAGTTTTTCCACACATTGTTTAATGAATCAATTGCATTTATTTATTCTCTAAGATTATATTTTTCATATTCTTCAACAAAGTATTTTTTAACTCGCTATCAATATTTTAATCTATATTTTGTTCTAATATTAGGTTTTTGGTGATTGGAAAAGAAGCACTCTTAAAAGATTATTTATTTAATAAATAAAAATTATTATCAAGACCAGAGAACAGTTTTAACCTTGATTTAAAAGAAAAAAATGAATTTATACTATTAAGAACTGAGAGAAATATTTCTTTTTCTGTATTCATTTATCTGTCACTGAGTGTAAAACAGGAAAGTACTCACATGAAGCCGGAAATGAATTTAAAAATGATGAGGGTCCAAAAGTTCTGGCTGAGCCCGGCTAGAACATTAAAAACGCCGGTAGACAGATAGCCGTACAAGAGGATCTTTCTCCTGCCAAGGACATCGGCTAAGAAGCCCCACATGATTGCTGAGGAAATCATTCCAATGTATGTGTTGGCATTGAGAGCTCCCTTATCGTTTAATGTCAGCTCCAGGTCGCATTCAGCTCGGGGCAAAATAAAAGCAACTACTGTCGTATCGCTCATGTTCGCAAAACAGCACAAAAAGGCAATTGCCATGACCAGCAGATTAAACTTCCCATAACCCGTCTCCGCAATCGCCGACTCAAAGTCCGACTTCCCCGAGGTTTTATTCTGATGCTCATCTGCAAATATAATGACGTGGTGACTTTCAAAATTTGCATATCAAATTATAAATTCTACAATCCACATTTGGAATAACTAATTTAAAAATATGAGTGAGGACATTAAGGATTCCATGGATTCAGGGAATTGATATTTATTTTTAAATAAATATACACTATATCAATGGCGGATGCTAATTCGTTTAATGATAAAATAGCGGTTTTATTGAGTTTTACGCAAATCAATAATTATTTTTATATTGTACTTTATATAGCGTAATATAATGTTTATGATATTATTAGAATAAGTAATGAAAAATATTTTTATTATTATAAATGTTTTATAAGTTCAATAAAAGCTGCTCTTAAAGATAAAAAAATACTAAATGCAATATGTATCGTTTGTTATAATACATTTGATATAATTTTATCAATTTTTTGCATAAAATTGATATTATGACCCTAAAGTGTGGTCTGTCCAAGACGTTTTATAGCGCAAGTGCATTAAGGAATACTGTGCTTGTTCTTTATTATTAAAGTGTGACCTCCGTGAAAGAAAACCAAACAAATTTATATGAAAGCCAGTTTTTTTTGTATATGGTTAACTTGTTTAGGTGGATCATTTCTTAACATAAGAGATTATTTCAGATTAAATAAAACGGTTTAATTGAAATGTACATTTGGGATCCCTTTAAAAAAGAAGAAAATTTTTCCTATATTCAAGTTAGAGAAACTATAGCTTTCTTCATCTTCCCTTGGAATTAAAAAAAAGAAACAAAAACAATGTAAGGGAGATAACTAAATAACGAATGTTTTTTTTTTAATTTATGTTTCAATTTATATAATAATGCATACAGTTTTATATAAAACACGGCCGATAATATTCGATACAAGTGTTGAAATATAGGTTATTACAGCAAGTATTTACTATGTATTTTGAGGATCGCTGCAAGTTAAAATGAGTGCGTATTTCACTATTTATTATGAAACCATTATTAACCATTATTACACAGTTTTGGATTGTGTTATCATTGAACAGGACGTCTTCCATTGTTCCATTGAATTATTACAGTGGACGCCGCTTATTANAGTATTTACTATGTATTTTGAGGATCGCTGCAAGTTAAAATGAGTGCGTATTTCACTATTTATTATGAAACCATTATTAACCATTATTACACAGTTTTGGATTGTGTTATCATTGAACAGGACGTCTTCCATTGTTCCATTGAATTATTACAGTGGACGCCGCTTATTAGGAC
>JXOV01014666.1:0-11599 GCA_001014945.1 Clogmia albipunctata
TTTGCCGCACGCAAATCGAGCACTTTACCTATCTGAATTGCACAAAATTCTTTAAGACACTAATGCCTTTTTATTATTATTAATGTGTGGCCTCCGTAAGAAATTTCCATAAATTTGATAAAGTTAACCGTACAAACAAACACTTCAAAAATTAACTGAACATTTGATTAAAACCACATATCGGATATCTCCTCCGAACTAGTGACTGTGCAAATTGTAAAAATTAAATTTCAATGCAAATTTGTTGAGAATTAATATTTTGGAATTTTAGAAATAAAATTTTAATTTTTTATAGATTTATGGGTTAATTTGTATAAAATGCATAAAATCTGGTGTAAAAAACGCTCGATATGCAAACACACGCTACGCTCGTAATTTAAAAAAATCAAGATTCATAGTAAGGCTTCATATTATCGACCTAGTTATATAAATTATTATTTTATTAGTATTATATTCAGCAATAGAGCGATTAAGAAGCGATGATTAATAAATTACAAACTGCTAATTACCAGCCAATAACAAGAAGCATTTGTCAACCACTCTGTCCATTCTATAATGCATTTATATCTTAATTCTCGATCTATTCCGACATCCACCACTGGTGCCGGTGCTGCTGGTCAATTTATCAGTCTTAATTATTGCATAAAACACAACAAGAATATCAGAAGAACTCCGATCGATTCCTAGAGATACTCTGCCTGATCATGGAACATTCCTCAATTTCCAACTGTTGCCTCTATAGGAAAAACTGAAAGAAAACTAATTACCACAAATGGAATATCACAATTAATTAATTAATGTTAGTTCTTTTAGTTATGTTTTAAGCAACAATGTTGCAGATTTAAAAATGAATCACAACAATTTAGTTTGCGAATTGGACTTCATTTGTTTACAAAAAAATTATCTATAATGATTTTTTTTCTATTCATAGTTTTAAAATTGAAGTATTATTGCCATTAAAATATTTGTTTGTAATTCTATGGCTGAATGACTCGCACGAGTATTTTGTATGACATTCTTTATAAATATCAAATTCACTAGTGCTCGCAAAAAAAACAAAACAATTAAAATCAGTGTCAAAATAAATGACCGCGTTTAAATGATAATTACTTTTTCAATACTATATTCAACTTTGATTATTTTAAATGAAAAAATCGATTGAAGAGCTCAATTATAAATATTAAAAAACTTTAAAGCACCAATTTGGAAAATGTCATAATTCGAAGCTATATAACATATGTAATTTCAATATTTATATATTATTATTAATATAATAATATTATATTATTATTAATATAATTATATTGAAATCAAAACTTGTACGCAGAAAAGTTATTTTTGTTATAATCATATAGCAAAAGTTTGTCTATTTTCTGTGATTTAAGGGAACAAGTGAAATTCATAAACTATGTTTGTTTTTTTAAATTATATGTTCTCTCTCACCCACTTTCGAAGTGATAGAGATAGAATTATATATTGTCTCCCTCACTTGCACATAGTTTAAGTAGTCGTAATTTATATGCCTTCCAAGGAATTTTGCTATTTCATTTTTAACCAGCCACTGATACATATAAATCACGCACGAAACTTACTTCCATATAATTTTGATGGATTTCTTTTAAGGGCGTCTAACTTTAGTAATAAATAAAAAAAAGTCTTTGGAATGCATACAACAAGTTTTTGTGTATTTTTCTAAAACTAGCTTTGGGTTCGGTTTCTTGCCTTCATTTGCGAATTAAAAAACGGCTACATTTTCATTTTCACCCTTGCAACACAAATTCTCGCAAGTTATTTCGTTTGAAATATTTTGACATTATTTCAAAAGTAATTTATATTATACCTTATCGCCTTTTCCTAAAAGGTCATTAATTTTTCTAAGCTTATTAAAGCTTAGAAAATAATAACTGCAATTAAGTTTGTTTAAGCTTATTTAAACAAATAATACATTCGTTGAAATTAAAGTAATAAAGATAACTCCTTCCCTCAGTTTTGAAACGGTGGTGTTTGGTTGTTTTTTTGGGTTCGTGTCGCAAATTGCGGATTAAGTCTTACGGTGAATGCCACACGAGAGAAGTTATCTCTCTGGATGATCATCGTATCAAAATCTGTGTGACAACAACAAGGTTAGCTCGACATGGTGTAAATAAGACGGCCATAAATAAGACGTCAACTGAGAATCTGGACTTGAAGTGCTGGGCTCCGCCGCGGCTGGGGGCTGGAGAGGGGCGCTTATAATGGAAATTAATTAATTAGCCTGTCCGGTTAATCGGAAAATATTTGTGAGAAGATAAACCGGTAACGACAATTTCACAGCGAATAAAATAAATTTTTAACAAATTTTCGTTCGGATCGAGAGATGGATTTAATTGATTAGTGGCAATCGAACCTGGCCAGGTGTAATTAAAACCGAAACATGATCATTAAATGATAATTTTCCCATATAGAGCCATTTATATGGCGGTGGATTTCGAGTGGAGTGAGGCCCAAATATTTCCAGGTCATTATTTTAAATGGGGATTAGGTTTGGAAAATAAATTACCGAAATTTGAAAACCTGGAGCCAAATGTTAATGAAATAATTGGGAGAGAGACACATAAAGAGAGAGAAAGTTGGGTGCCTGAAATATGGGGACATTCATAAATACCGGCATTAGGTAGCTGCCTCCGTAACTGGACTCTATTCTTCGATACAGAACTGCGCCCAAAAGTCTCCCAAAATCAAATGACTTGACAGATTTGTGATTATTTGTTTATTATTCTCGTGCCATAAAATTTAATTTTCATTCCTTGTCAATGACCATACCGGGGATGCCAGTCTTTTATGGAAATCCAGTCATGTGTGGCAAGACTGATAATCCGACCAATGTCAGAGCAAGTGTGAATTTCAATGATAATTTTCAACCCCAAAGTCTCCTCTTCTTATTGAATGTTTAATCTAATACTACTGATAATTTGTAAAAAATCAGAATTGAACCTAACATAAGTCCTATTTCTTTAGAAAACAAAACAATGTTCAAACAGTTTTTCTTTTTTATATGATAAAAAAAAGTCGATTTTAAATTGAAAATTTGTGTTGTAAGTTTATTTTTATAAAGGGTGCTTTAAGTAATAAACCGCTTTTATAGTAAACAAAAATATTTGCAAATATTATTTGTATTCGAAAATGTAAATATTATTATTGTTATTTTGAAAACTTTTATGTTTTTTTCTATAATTGACGAGCGCCACCTAGAAGGGCAGCAAGCTAAATTCATACAAAAAAGAACAGTTTGCTTTGTTTAAACCTCTGTTTTAAACTAACTGCTTTAAATGTATTGTATCTGGAAATTACCAAATTGGCACGTTCGCCATCTTGCATTAGTATTGATTTTGTGTACAAATATAATTTTAATATTATAATTTCTTTACGTTGACTTTCTACAGGGTTTAGGCCTATAAATATACATACTCGTACGTAGGCCGTCTCACAAATAGAAGGACCATAAAACGTATAACGATATTAACTAACGCAAACGAATTGCTAGGTTAAAAAAAATTTTCTTAAATAGTGAGTGTGAATATTTCAACATTTTTAATCACGTTGTAAAGTAAAACATTACTAATCCAAAAATTTTGCTTTTTCTTTGGTAGGGCTATTATTTGTGATACAGTTCATGTTTATCACATTTAAACATTGGAAACCCGTACGTTCAAAAATTACAATTGGTGATTGCAATTATTCGCTAACTGAGGCATTGATATTGGAATATTGGGATATTTTTGAATTTCCAAAACTGAAATCACCGCTGCTAAGGCGATTCGAACCAGTCGTATACATTTATTTGATGACGAACTACATTCCTACACGTGGTATATCTGTAACTGTCATTAATGAATTGAATTGATTATTTGAAAAGGCTCATATCTATTACTCATGCTTTTAAGTTCTTTATTAATTCATTATTATTTAAAAATAACACATTGATTTAAAACTAAACTAAAAATATTATTTTAAGGGTGGGAATTTGTTTAACAATTGATTGGGACTTTCCAGATTTAGACTTGTAAATTTATTATGAGGTAGTGATTTCCGATATGGTTTAGATAATTCATAATTTACATATGATTCAAATATTTGAGACAATTCAAGTATAATTATAAAACAAAACTTATAATATTACGAACAAATTTTGTATTTCAAAAGATTCTTCAGCTAATTTTATAAATTCGTTTAAATAAAGCATTTTCAAATAGGCGCTAAGGTGAATCACTTGGTTAAAAAAATACCAGCTACTTGAAATTTCTCTGTTAACTTCTTAGGTGGCCATAAAATGTGGACTTTAGTACCTAGTTTTAAAATAGCCAAGTCAAAGCGGACGGAGCGAGTATAAATAAGTAATAAAAAGATTGACCGAATTAATTGAATTAAATTCGAATCAAAATTACGTAAATTCGCTACGAAGTTTCACTTTTTACTTGGGAAGACGGGGGTCCATTAACTGTATGTTTTATGGCTTTTAAATTGTCCCAATGGCAATTTTATTGAACCGAATTCGCAATAAAACATCGACCAAATATACGAATATTCTTTATAACAATGTTATTGTGTCTAGACTCTGAGCAACGAATTGACTACAAAATCTGACATTTTTCTAATAATGATCAAAGATCAGTCAAAGTGTAATAAATTAATAATGTAATTGAATTGTGTAAACTTTATTTGATCAAACTATTTACTATGCAAACTTTATATTGGTCGTAGGAGAATGACAAAATAACATTAGTTAAGAAATACATAACAATAAATAATTCAATCGAAACTGACCTGACCCATAATAAACTTAAGGACCATTTTCGAATGAAAGTCAAAATAATGGCCTGTCGTGGCTGGAATGTGACTAATATCACGTGTAACTTTTTGTTTAGAATTTTAATATAATGACGTCAATAAGGAACTAATTGAAATTTAGTAGCTTTCATCTAAATACGAGGGAGGTCCAATAAGTACTAAGTCTTACTGTCCTATAAAGCTGCTCTTGCAATCATATTCGTTTGTCATTTAGAACATTTCTATCCTATAGAGAAATCAAACAATGGCGAGTGTTTCGGAATATTTTTTAAAGAAAAGGATAAAAGAACAATATCAAAAAGTGTTTTATCTTCCTTCGTTGGCAAGACGCCGTTCCTTTCGGAACATAAAAAATAAAAAAAAATAAATTTACCCTTTCAATTCCTCTAAGGAAGATGGGGAGTCTTAACCTCAACCAACGGTTTTAGACTTTTCATGACTATTTTTTTCAGTGTATTATTAGTCAAAAAAATACCTAGACCATGGACCTGGTCAATCCTACCCGCCCAGGGATCGAACCCATAGCCTCCGAAGAGACAGCCGGATGTATTAACACATCGGCTTTGAGGCGGAACATAGGGCAGCTTTTTTTGCTGTTACTTGGGATATAGTGTCTTGAAGGACTATGTTACCAGCATAATGCGCTGCAGAACCAGTAGTTTTTTTCCTCACCCACCAGGCGTCCCACTGGTGCTGATATCCAATTTTCAGCCAAGTTGTTAGGATGAGTAATGCCACCGCGTAAGTGTAGGGAATAGGAATTTGAGAAGTGGAAGCTAGAGATAATACTACTTCCCCGAACAATAAAATTGGTTTAACATATTTCATCATCGATTTCCATTGAGTAAAGTCCCAAAAACGACTTCCACGGAGAATAAAGTGAAATAACACAGAAGATGGTTTTACCAGACCTCAGGTTAATAGTGTGTGTATAAGATAATTTGTATAGTGGGACTTTATTTTTAAAAAACTGCAAAGTTCATATTCTGTCCTCGCGGAGCTTTTCGCATTTTTTAATTTTTAACAACAAGGACTTCATGAGACCATTTCTTTTAATAATGCGCCAACTTTTGTATAGTACCCGGCAGATAACCATTATTAAACGCACAATTCTACACTCTTGATTTTTAAAAAAACTCAAAGTCCTAAGTGTCCCTAAGGTCGATGTCGATAAAAGATATTGTGTCAATAAATAACTTTTAAGATTTTTATATCCATTATTATATGTCTTTCAATTAAATAGCATATAAATTTATAAGGAAAAGAAAGTCTTTTTAATATACTCTATTTTCAAGAATCTTTTAATTAAATTAGTAAAAATTATTTGGGTTTGGTATCTAAAATATATTTGACTCAGAAAAGTTTATTTCCTCGTGCCTGTCCGACTTTCTGGGATTGCTCTTTGACAGATCATAACTTTAATGGCCATTGAATTGGAAAGAAACTTGCTGCTCATAAATTTCGGACAAAAATAGTCCACAATGTGTACGGATATCTGTTTGTCTACCGACTGCAATAATGATCGTTTTCGCTTGGAACTTGCTGCAATTTTTCTCCGCTGATTTGTGCAAAAAGCGCACAAAACTATTACGGCGACAATAAAACTTTCTGATAAATAAAATTCGTTCTTGACCAAGGCAACAGGAGGAGGAGTAAGTACGGGTGTTTGTGTGCAAATAGTTAGATACGCGCGTATTGTTTATTCGCCAATTTATGGGTAGCAAAAATAGCAAAACCTTAATCGACTGGAAGAATGTTATCGAAATGCCAAATATTTGTTCAGATTACGAGAGTTAAATTAATCGGGAAAATATTTGTAATTGATAGTATTCAATTTGCACTCAATTGCAATTCACAATCTATCTTTATGCCCATCATAAATCTATTAATATGTTCCTCAATGTGAGCTTTCGGTACGTCATCAGTCCAATAAATCGAAGGCTTTTAACGACACTCTGGTTATTCATGTGCTGAGGAATTGCATTTGAACATTCCCATTTTATGGCATTTGAATATGATTTTGTGATTTGTAACTGCCATAAAAAATTCCCCGCAATTAATGTCTTCATTAATAGATTGGAGATTTCTTAACTTCATCTGACTACAATAAAAACTCACCTACAATCGAGGAAGGCAATAAAAGAAAATATCACATTTTACGACCAATTTAGAGAGGCTTCAGAGTACTTCGTATCTCAATACTTTTACTATCCAGATAATTTTGTATTACATAAATAAATTTAAATTACAACCTCATATCGAGATATTGCGTTTTAATTCAATCACTTATTCATGGCGCCTATGAAATATTTCAATCAATTTGAACTCCAATGTAAAGTTTTTGGGTGTAATTTAATATTTGATCTCATGCTACCACAAAATAAATTTTATGATTTATGCCATAAAAATGATAAGCATTGTGTTACTTTGTCACTCATTATAATAATACAACTGGATATATATGATTTATTAATCAATTTAAATTTTTTCATAATAAATGACAAAAAGTAAAGTTCATCTTAAATGTTGATTAAGGCTTTTAAACGTGATTTAAATGATGAGTTCTATCACGGGCATATTAGTGATACAGTGCATGGTGCAAGGTTGTCGTGAAATTTTGAAAAATTGATACCAAAAGTTCTTAATTGTATGTGTTTAAATCTTAATTTAGTACTGGATTGTCTTCTTATTCTTTCATATTTCGCGGAAAAATAGCTAAAAATATGCGAATTGTATAAAATCTTGTAAAAAACTGGTTGGAAAAACACATAATTAAACACTTTTATCTATTAGAACAAAATTGAAATGAGTTTAATTCTACTCGACTTTAATTATGGTTCATTTTTTCCACACGTCATTTAATTAACTATAACAAAACTCGTATTAGCTATAACATTTTTAATATATGGCAACTATGTATTGTTACTTTAAGAAACTGAATATATCCTATTACTTAACATATGTTAAAATAAACCGCTTATTTGTTTATTCTCGATTTGGTCAAAAAGTAATCAACTTATGGAGCTTTTAACAATCCAATAATTCAAGATCACAGTTTTCGCACTTGGTAAGTACTGCTTGCTCTGCTCTTATGTTCATTAAGAGAGCAATTAATACCAGATTCACAACTTGATCAACTCCAGCAAACGGTACACAGACTCCACCAAGCAGAGGCTGAAGAAGAATCGGAATGTTAAACAAGACTGACCTGGAATACAACAAAAGTAAAGTTTTCAAATATTGACCCTCTCTGTCATAAATTCGTTGAAAAGTGGAGCCTGAAAAGTACATACGAGTAACATAAGGAAAGTAGCCGCTTCATTTTATTGCTGAGAAAAGTGGACCGGCACTATCCCGACTAAATGAAATGCAGGCTTTGTAGCTTTATCCATGTGAAGCGCTCAGGGATCAGTATACACGTATTTCTACGAATACTAATTATATTAAAACGAAATAGTTAATGGTGCTATGTTTTTTCAATTCAAGTAACGAACATGGGGTGTCTTAACCTCAACCAACGGGTATAGACTTTTCATGATTATTTGTTTTCAGTGTATTATTAGTCAAATAATAGCACCTAGGCTGGTTGCTTTTTGGGCTACATTACAAGGGTATAAATTTATTAGTTTTTGAATACGAAACGAACGGGAAATACCATAATCATAATTTTAAAAATACAAGAAAATCTAATTTGAAAATTATAAGGCAATTATGATCGCACGACACGTCCTAGATCAGGAAAGTGTGCAGTTTAATGAGAAAATTTGACAAAAACTTTTTCTTATATTATGACTTTTTTTACATGTGAAAAAATTTACTCTTGTCGAAACTCAATTAAATGTAGAAAAAACTATCTTTCTTTTCGAAAAGCAGAAATGGGCCAGTTTTTCAATAGATTTTATTATTTGAATTTTTTAAAATTATTTTCCCCTTCTAAATTCACGATTTTTAAAGTTTAATTTAGGTGATATTTACGTCCTGCTATACGGATTCAATGTAGTTTATACAATATCGCATTGCACTCCCATAAACAAATATTTTAAGAAGAATCCCTAATTGGGGTCAATCCTAAGCACTTCTTTTTCCATTTTCCAAATTTTTTATGACATAAAGTCGCAAGTTATTAAAAGTAAAACTGTTTGAAGTTCCTGCAAAATCTGGTTCCAGATATATAAAACATAATCAAGTGAGTTTTAATGTGAACAATAATTATTATATTATCAAACATCTTTCACGGTAAATACAGTGCTCATGATCATTTGTATAATCGCCGTACACCATTCGCTTTCATGTCGCTTAAATTAATTCAAATAACTTACATTTATTTATCGACTGTCTCTCTCAGCAGATGCATTTACCTGTGCAAGCATCTTGTTTTTGTTTTAATTAAATCCGATGGAATTGGCCGACTGACATGTGGACAAATAAGAATCTCGCTTCTTTGATGGCCACACACTAAGGACTGCGACTTCTTCAGCTCGCTTCGGAGTCGAGCTTTGTGACTTGTCTCACTTATTTACACGTTACTCACTATGTACATATTTATATGTACATTACATGTATGCATTTACAGGAAATAATTTTATTACATGTTCGATAATAGGGAAAAATGGTGAGGGGATGATGGCGAATCCATTTACGCCCCTTCGACTAATGGAGTAGGAAATTGAATTTCTGAAATTCGTTTAACTGGTTATGTACTTTTTGAATTACACAGGAAAGTGATAAGTTGACACTAAAACTTATTGGATGTACAATTGTGTAAATTTTTAGTCAGACGCTTATAATATCTTGGGATGTACATATTTAGTGTACTTATAAGTAATAAGAGTTATTCAAATCCTCGCTCAATAACTGAAATACCTATTCGATTTATTAAAAATGATTCAATATCGGCTTCTGAGAGCAAAAACTTCATTATACATACATTATATTTCATGTTAAATCCTTGCAACAAGTTTATATTTTTATAAAACATTTATTTTAATTAATTACAGATTTACATAATAGTTATTTAAACAACGTGTAGGAAAAACGAACCATAATTAAACTCGGGTGTTTAATTATGTGTTTTTTCAACCAGTTTTTACAAGATTTTATACAATTCGCATATTTATTAGCTATTTTTCTGCAAAATATGAAGTAAAGAATAAGAAGACAACCCAGTCTAAACACATACAATTAAGGGAAGTACTTGCCAAGCGAATAGAAGTTTTGAACTCAATTTTTCAAAATATCACGACAACCTTGCACCATGCACTGTACCACTGATATGCCCGTGATAGCACTCATCATTTAAACCACATTTAGAAGCAATAATCAACATTTAAGAAGAACTTTACTTTTTGTCATTTAATGTGAAAAAATTGAAGTTGATTAATAAATCATGGCCTACTTTATTATAGAGACATGAAAAACATCAAAATATATTTTCATTCTACGCAACTACGATAAAAAATTATAATTTTTAGTAGGTGAATTTTGGTACAAAGTACTAATTTCGTATATTTACACGATTTGTAATTGCCTGCGGGTATTGAATTATACTTTATTCAACACTGTACGATTATAAAACAATTTCTAGGGGAAGCATTGGCTACTAAAACGTAAATATTTTTCAAAAAATATTGTATAAAAAAAAATAGTTACATATNTAGTAGGTGAATTTTGGTACAAAGTACTAATTTCGTATATTTACACGATTTGTAATTGCCTGCGGGTATTGAATTATACTTTATTCAACACTGTACGATTATAAAACAATTTCTAGGGGAAGCATTGGCTACTAAAACGTAAATATTTTTCAAAAAATATTGTATAAAAAAAAATAGTTACATATACGAATATGAAAAAATTATGAAATAAAAGTTTTTATTTTTTGTGACAATGGATAAACATACATAAGAAGTATCTATTTACGAGTAAGTATATAAATTTCATCCATTGTCAATTGCATATTGTACAGAACTATTGAAGTTATCATTTAGACGGGCGATATAGTCCCTAATAAATCTGCTCGATACAAATCCATAATCATATTCAAAACTAAACTCTGGAATCATTGGAATTTCGCCAATTTAAACTCAGACACATGTACCAAAAAAGAGCAAAATAAGTAAAAATTGATCTGATACAGGACTTGTAAAAAGGATTTTGTTTTGTTGTTATCAAGTTTTGCTTTTTATATTATGATCATATATAATTGTCTTATAGTGAATTGTGCATTTTGCAATACAAAATCAATGTTACCACACTAAATTACAGTAGAATCCGTTTAATGACTACTCCAATAGTTGTTGTTGTGAGTAGGGTGATGTTGCAGCCCTGGTGATTTGTCCTGATCAAACGGCGTCTTTATTTTTTTAAAAGATGATTTCACTAGGGAGCTATGTCTCTTGGATGCTCCTCCTACAGTGACCAACCGCTTATTATTTCTAGGCAAAGTTGGGGTTTCTATTTAAGAGTCATTACAAAATTAACAGATATAAAAACTTTTAGTGACCATCCAGTTAGTGTGACCAATTTTAAATTAATAGTAAACAATTATTAGGGAATATTCATTCATAAATTCAATTCATTCTAATTTGACAGATTGCCATTTTTGTGATAAAAATGTATTTTGATTAATTTGTGACTAAGTTTTTAGCGAAATATTATTAAACACTCAATTATTCTTATTACAAATTGGGTAATTTTTTCGTTTCGTACTTAGAATATGAAGAAAAAAACTAAATCAAATACTTAATTTAATTTTCCCAATTTTGATATAAAA
>JXOV01014668.1:0-11424 GCA_001014945.1 Clogmia albipunctata
TGCCATTTTCGCCTCCTGGCCTTTTAGTGTCCATCCAAGATTTGAACACATGTCTAATGTCGAACGAAAGTGGACTATTGGGTGCCGTATGAATTGAAGCCGTGAAAATTTAACGCCATTTAATGGCCACATTTTGTGGACCCTTTTAAACATATCCACAAACGGTCAAATGAGAAGTCATTTGTCTTTAGCTGTACTTCTCAGATTAATGCAACATGGTCAAAAATTGGACCAATTTAGGACTTTAGGCTAAACAGACAACATTTTTACGTAAGAGAAACCGTAAATTGCCAGAAAGATGGGGAAAAGTTGTGGCTAGCGATGGAAAATACTTTAAATATTAAATTTGTCAAATAATAAATTACTAAATTTTTCATAATAAAGCATTGATTCTACAACTTATTTGTACACCTAATACATTACAAATCAATAGCTTTATTGAAACAATGGGATAACTGAAGCAAAGTCCCGAAGTGTTTCTAATAAGCGACTTTTGGTTTTAAATAAAATGTATGTCCTTTTAGCATTAAAATTGAAATAATGTAAGGGATATACAATTAAAATATCGTAATTTCTAATTGATTCATTTCTTCTTTTAATAATTTTTATTAACAACATTCTACCATTTCCAGGTATCGATCAACTGTCTGTCCTTCAGCAGAAGTGATAGTGGAGCTTTATTGGCCGTCATTGATGACGCTCCTGACAAGACTATATCTGTTTGGGAGTGGCAAAGGGGAGAGAAGGGACACCGTGTAACAGAGACCAGATGCTCTGTGGACACAATAGTAGCGTGTGAGTTCCATCCTCTAGAACGGAATCAGATAATTACGATCGGAAAATCACACATCGCTTTTTGGACTCTGGACAATGGCGGGGCTCTGTACAAAAAGATGGGCATATTCGAGGGTCGAGATAAACCGAAATACGTCACCTGCATTGCATTTACCGCCGATGGAGACGTCGTAACTGGAGATTCGAATGGAAATCTGATCGTTTGGGGCCGGGGAACTAACACAATCATTCGTCAATTGAAGTGAGTCAATTTATTTATATCTTGTGGTTTTCTGTAAACTGAATTGAAATTGTTTTTAACTCTTCTAGAAAAGCCCACGACGGAGCTGTGTTTTCGCTGTGTGCCTTGAAGGATGGCGGAATTGTATCGGGTGGTGGAAAGGACGGCAGAATTGTGTTATATTCACCGGATCTTAATCCAACTGGCGAGGAGAATGGAATTGAGGCCCACTTTGGAGCGGTGAGGGTTATCTCTGAGGGAAAAGGCTCTCAACTTTTGGTCGGAACAACGAGGAATTGTATTCTGACTGGCTCTCTTAATCTGGGATTCGTCCCAGTTGTCTTGGGACACACTGACGAGCTCTGGGGACTGGCGGCTCATCCCAATATGGCCCAATTTGTCACTGGTGGCCATGATCGACTGTTGCAGCTATGGGATTCTTTGAGTCATTCCGTTGTTTGGAGCAAAGATATCGGAGAACAGGTTTGTCAGTTTATTGTAATCAGTAAATTAGATATTACATAATAACTCTACAAATAATTATCACATTTAACTATTGATAATTCCAAACCATTTACTTGAAATATGAAACGTTAAAATATTTATTTGCTAAATGATTAGTAAAAGGTTTTGAGAATTTACTACAAAAAATACTTTCATAATCTAATCAATACAATTTGATCTGTTATTTCAGGTTCAATCGTGTGCTTTTTCGCCAAACGGTGAAATAATTATCGTAGGAGGAATATCGGGCCGATGGATGGCATTTGATACACAATCTAGGGAATCACTGGGAGAACATGTGGACGGTCAAGAACCGATTCAGGCTGTGAAGTTCTCGCCAGATGGAAAACTATTGGCTTTGGGATCAAGGGATAATCAGGTGTATATTTATCAGTCCAACAACGGAGGAAGGCGATATGCCAAGATTGGCAAATGTTCGGGACACTCTAGCTTTATCACTCACATGGATTGGTCAGAGGACAGTCAAGTACTACGCACCAACTCTGGTGACTACGAGGTTCTTTATTGTGAGTTTATTTCTTATATTGCTATTCGGTAACACTTTAATTACCGAATATTCTATTGTATTGGTATTTTTTAAATATTTATATAAGGTTTTAACGGATGTTCATTTCATTGTAAAAAAGAATGTAAATACTTACTGTAAAGAAGCTTTATCGGAATACGTTACCCTTTCATTCGCCGATTTTCTCGATCACGTCGGTCTGAAAACTTAATGGCTCGTAAAAGGGTTTTAATCGATATAGCAAAAGTTCTCTCTCTGTGTGTTCGTGTAAATTAAACGCACGCGGATAGTTAATGTTGGTTTTATTTACGTCTGAGAAAAGGCTAACTTCATACAATATTTAAGAAGTGCTTTTTGGTGCGTTGAAGAAATCAAAGCATGTCTGAAAATAGATGCCGTAAATACCGCCAATTGAAATGGTTCACGACAATATTGTGTACCATTACTTACAATGACCATATCAACCAAATGACTATGCTTGTAGGACCATATCCTTTTAATTAAATTTTTCCAAATCAATTTGTTCATTTGCGGCTCTATATTCTCCTTAATTACACGAATACCGACCTAAAGATCTTAATTTGATTGTTGAGTCACAATTCTTTTTTAAAAGTTGTTTCATTTAAAAAATTGAAAAGTGATAAACTACACTATTCCCGGGTAAAGCGTCCTCACAAAATTGGTTCGTTCCAAAACATTGCATGTTCAAATCCAAGCACAAACAGTGTTTTTTTTTAATTAATAACAATTTGTGATTAATATATGTTTAAATAAATATACAAAAAAAACTAATATCTCCGGCCTCAACTGTCGAACAACTGGTGTCGTCAACATTATTTATTCGAATTCAGACAGGTTTTCAAAGCTTGAATCAAAGCCTAGAATCGAAGAGATAATCCGGATCTTTCTAATACCAGTAATTTGCTGCTGTTCAATGAATGGATACAAATGAAAATAGTAAAAGCGATGGTCTTCTGCATAATACGTGTGTTCCGTTTCGGTGGCAAAAATCCATCAATAAAAACAATCTATTTAGAATCATTCGGTCAAGGTGCTAATCTCATCATAACAAATATTATTCGTTAAAACTTGATATCCAGTTGGCAATTGTGGTTGATTAGCAATTGAATAGATAGGGCATTTGTTAACTTTGATTACGTAAAACCAACAATTTATTTTTAATAAAAAAACTAATCTTTTATCAATATAAGAAAACCTCTTTTTGGAAAACCCTATATTTACCATAAACCGAAAAATGTTTCGAAAATTTGTGTTATCCTCAATTGAAGTGTAAATTATTTCCATTCACATTTGGGAGATTAATACCAATTAAAGAGTTCTCAATTCTCATAATATCTATTTCAATTTGTTTTAATTAAATGGAAGTTTCACTTTTTTTACCGTTATATCATTTTGATTGAAACTTCCTCATATAATTGCAATTTCACTTTGGCATTAATTAGTGTTTTAATTATAATTACTGTTTAATGCGGCTTAAATTCTTGTTTTTTTATGGTTTAAGTGTGATAATAATTCGATTTTTATCTTTTAGGGAATCCCTCTACTTGTCGACAAATTACAAGCGGGGCCTCTGTTCGGGACTGTGTTTGGGCATCGAATTCGTGCAGCTTGACATTCCAGAGTGTGGGTGTCTGGCCAGAGAATGCGGACGGAACCGATGTGAATGCCGTTTCGAGGAGCTCCGATTTCAAATTGCTTGTGTCGGGAGATGACTGGGGCAAGGTGAAACTGTACAGCTATCCGGCGTCGCAGCCAAAGTCATTGAACCACGTCTACGGTGGACATTCGAGTCACGTGACAGCGGTGGAGTTCCTGCACGATGACACGCGCCTAATTTCAACTGGAGGCAACGACACGAGCGTGTTCCAGTGGATAGTGGCCTGAAAATTGAAAGTTACCTGCATTTAGAAGACCGTTATGAAGCATCATTGATTGCATTGTTCGGCACAAATTTCTCTCGGTTACTAAAGTATTCGTAGTCGTAGAATTGTACAAGTTTCTACAACAGGAAAAGTGTATTTAAGACAAAAAACAAGCACACACACACCCCCTGTAAATTAAGAATGAATCTCTTATCCTCCCCCACTTTGTTACTTGTAGCAGGATTCAGACATTAAATGATGATAGATTAACTTATACTATTTTATAATTATTTAAATTAATTATATTAATATATACCAAAAGAAGGTTAAGCAGAGACATGGTTTGTGACTACTTTTTGTTTGAATTTTCAATTTATTTGATGTGCCTTAACATAATATAATAAAGTAATATGTCAACAAAATGTTTATTTATTGGGGTTTTTTATGAATATTTTATTTCAATCTATAGTACAAAAGAATATACAGATTTATGAGCTGGAATTAATAAGCTTGTCCATATTTGTTCTTGTACAATAATAAAATGACAAACACTTCTATTCAAATGGCTTAAATCCTCACTTTTTAATTTAATCAATCCGAACAAACTATATTCGAATTAGTTAAAGGGATTATTCATTTTTCAAATGGTAATATCACTTAGATATAATAGAATTATTATAAAGATACTCTTATAAGGTAAAAGATACCCCCATACCTGTTTTATTATTAAAAAGAAACCGAATTAATTTTTTATATAAATTTGCTATGATAAAAATAGTTTATTTATTATCAGACTTTATAGTGAAACTGCAATTATCACAAATGTAACATAATAACACTCTTGAATATTGATTAAAAAATACAGTGGAATTCGTTTAATAGGACGGCACTTATAGTGACCAACTGCTTATTATGAAGAATTACAGAGCGAAGTGAAATCAACGAATATTATCACATCCTCATGATGAACATCCAGTAATATATATATATAACTAATTTTCCACTTCATTTCGAAGTCAATATAACCGGATTCTACTGTACATTTTACTCTACATTTTAAATTCTTAGTAAAGTAGAAGTCCGATAATCTGTCATCGCTTCGGAATTTTCTCCAAAAGTGTGTATTTAAAGCAAATAAATGCGCTCGAGGGATATTTGGAAGTTTACGGGGTAGTTTAAGATCATCGATCCCGAACGTGCCGGACTATCGGATTTCTACTGTAATTGAATGGAGGCGCTTGGTTAGCATGTCATATAAATCAAGATATTTAAATCCTGAGATATCCTAATATTGTTACTTAGGATTTAAATATCTTGATAGAAATCAATTCTTTTATAAAGAAATTTTAATAATCTACAAAAAAAATTATACAGAATTATAGACAAAAACCGTAGTTCATTTTTATATTTAATTTTTTTTTTCTCAAAATTATTTCGAACAAAAAAGAGAAATATTTTGTTTTCTTTTGCTTTGTATGACGTTCACTTAGTATGACGTATTTTTTACTACTCCTATATGTTCTACTACATTTAAAATATTTTGATATAATTATGAATGATGAAAATTATAATCAAAACATTTGTAAATTACAGGTAAAATAGATTATAAATTATTTCATGATAATTTCAAACAAGAAAAAAAATTCTTCAATTACAATAATCGATATTTTATAAAATTTAAAACATTAAAAAGATCGAAAATGTTTTAGTCCAGTAAAACTTCCAAATTCCAATATTTGAATTGTTGTTGTAATTTTTTAAATCCGATTTTCTGAAGCATTTGCGCAAACTCTGTCTTTTTACTTTTTTCTTTTCGCGTGAACACGTTTCAAAATGGGTGAGTTGACTCGAAATTTAATTTAATGGCTGAAATTGCTGCTAAAACTCAAGTGAATGTGTGCCAATGTGTAAACTGAACGACAATGCATAGAGTTGAAGTAAAAATAAATGGAATCTAGGCGAATATAACTTGAAAATGTGGAAAATTGTCGGCCCAGAAAAATAATCGCCATTTCTGTGCGTGTGTGTGTTTGTAAAATCAAAAATGTTAGGTTACCTTTTGGAAATGTGGATGAAAATGCTTTAAAAAGAGTTGTAAATGTTCAATTAGTGCTTTTTATGTTTTAAAAGACTGTTGCCTACATTTGTTAAGTATCTCTAACAGTTTTGTTTCGATTTTAGGAAAACCGCGCGGTTTGAGAACTGCCAGGAAACACGTGAACCATCGCCGAGACCAGCGATGGGCTGACAAGGACTACAAAAAGGCCCATTTGGGCACACGCTGGAAGGCCAATCCCTTCGGAGGCGCTTCCCACGCCAAGGGAATTGTCCTGGAAAAAGTGTAAGCACACGGAAATTGTTCTTTCATTGTTTTCCAGGAAGCACAAACAACAATAAAATGTCTGGCAAATCCATTGGGGTTGATGGTTCGCGGTATATTGCTGTGAAATGTGTTTGTCTAGCCATATCACAGGAGTATACTGTGAGCTATTGATTGGCTCATCTTCAAAAATATCTTTTTTTCAAATTTATTCCCTTAATTTTTAAATAGAATTCATTTTAACTAATAATTTCTTTTCCTCTTTCAGTGGAGTCGAAGCCAAACAGCCCAACTCCGCTATCCGAAAATGTGTCCGAGTTCAGTTGATCAAGAACGGAAAGAAAATCACAGCGTTCGTTCCTCGGGACGGTAGTTTGAACTACATTGAAGAGAACGATGAAGTCTTGGTTGCAGGATTCGGTCGTAAAGGTCATGCCGTCGGTGACATTCCCGGTGTCCGTTTCAAGGCAAGTTTATCTGTTATTTTTATTTGAAATGTGACTCAGTTTTATTTACTGTCCCGTTTCTGTTTGCTTTTGCAGGTGGTGAAAGTGGCCAACGTCTCCCTTCTTGCTCTGTACAAAGAGAAAAAGGAACGTCCACGATCGTAAATGTCTTTGTGGACCATTGTGTTATTTAAGACAACAATAAAAAGAAAAATCTAATCTGGTTGTGTTTGCTTTCTCACTATATTAAGGTATTTGAGTTTTTTTTTATTAGTAGTTTTGTTGCAGTTTTTGGATTATAATTTTCTTTGATTTCAAGAAATTAAATAATATCTTCTCAACTTATTGTATAAAAAACATTAATCATATTAGAGTTTTTTTGTTTGATTTTCAAGGATTATTTAAAAACAACTTAAAATGGTCCTCTAAGCCATTTTATCATTTGAGAGTTGAAATCATTACTTAATATTGATAAATACAAAATGAATTAAGAGTTCCACGATTATTGACCTCATGAAATGAGTTCTTTAGTATACAGTAAAAGCTTATTCGCGGATCTAGTCGGATTAAATGTTTTCAAATACTCATAGAATACATTGAAAGAACTATATATATATATATAATTTTTATTTATGCCCCTTGGGCCTTTTGGTTTACATTTCTTGTACTTCATTTGACATTGAATTATTTCTCTCTTTTCTCCAATACCGAGCGCATCCAGCCTTCTCCTCCTCCTCTCTCGTCAAGCAACCGTTCATATGATCTAGTGTCCGGACAGCAGCTCCCACTCATATGCTCAATGGTCTCATCGGTCTCCCCACACACTCTGCACCTACGGTCCTCCCTCCAGCTGATCCTTCCCCTCTCCTCATTACCACATCGGAATCGTGCGATGAGGCTGATACTCCTACCCCTCTGTAAGTACCAGGGCGTTCGGTCTGTCTGGATNGAACTAATAATGAAAATTATTTAATAAACATTGATATTTTGAAACGTATCCCCTAATATATAGTCTCTTAAAAATTATAAATAAATATAAAAAAAACAATCGAAATGGTTTCCTTGAACAAAATTTGAATTCCTCCAGAAACATACCAGGGATGTTCCAAACAATACAAGAAATTTAGTTGGAAGTTTATCACTTCCACATATAAATGCATGTAAGAATCGGTCATACCTAAAAGGACCACAAATATTTATTTTTAAAAAAATTACGTGACTTTGTGGCAATACCACCATTTACTTGTTATTATTAAGAAATTAGAATGATTAGTGAAGAATTAAAACCAAAGTTTTACATTACATCAACAAAAATAGCCAATTTTCTAGAAAATTTAAAACCTATATCAGAAATTTGATGATTACCAATATAATGTAAATGAACAACAATCACTATCACCAGACTAAATGGTCTTCAGGACTTCTGCTCTTGCACATGTAATTAAATTAACAAGTCTCATCAAAGATGATGTTTAAAATTATATTTCGTAATAGATTATTAAGAGTCAAACTCGGTTTAATTAACACAAAACTCTGAAATTATTTTGTTGTCGTTGATAACAGTTTTGCTAAATTATTTAAAATTTTATATATTGATTTTAACTTTTAGGAATTTATTATAATATTAATGTATTGGTTGGTGGGCGTAGTTCGGGTATTCTAGTCCTTATTCATGAATAAGATCAATGTTCAGTTGTACGAAAATATTTCATTAGGTGTATGGTGGGCAGCCATAGTCCCTCCACGTAATTTTATCTCTCTCTCTCTGCCTAACACCTTTTCTGACCCTAACTATAGTAACTTTAAATAATCTAAGGAGCGTTTGGATGGAAGAAGATAAAAATGTTATTAGACTCGTCATTTAACACCACACACTACAGCAGTGTAGATCTGGCCATTACAGGATAGGTTTAATGTTAATTATATGAAAATGTAGTATGAACTACCAACTATCAATGGATACAAAAATTATTTAATGGGCAATTTACAGTATCACTCGCAAAACTCTGTTGTTTATCAACATAAATTCCACATAGGTCTATTTTAAGTATGTACCAAACTGGACATTTCTGCTTTTCATAAACTGCCTTTCCGCAATCGATCAACTTTCTAATGGTTAAGGTTAAACGATATATTGCTAATTTTGACTTTAACAACATAGGTAACACATGTATTCCGTGCCCTGCGTCAATGAAATTATGAATGCACTTTCCATTAAAAGATTTAAAAAGTAGGGCAGGGATCTTCACAGAGCTGTGAGGGAACCACAGGATCCATCGCACAAAAATGATAACAAAGATCCGTGTCTCCGAAACGAATGTCGGATTTTTACCGGCTAAAACTGCACTTCGTGCTCTCAATACATCAGTGGAGTATATACTTTATAGTAGGTACATGTCTATGTTTCTTAATAGAATAGCGCGAGAAAAGTGGACACCCTTATAGCACTGTTGCTAGTCGGGACAAACAAGTGTATGGTAAAATTTTACTGTACAAAATATAAAAAAGGGGAGAGCGGATTGCACCGCTGATAAAAAAATAGCCATAGAAGTATTCGTTAAGAGTTAGACCAACACTTTCCTGACCGGTATCTGAGAGTCATAGGGTGAAACTCGGTGAGGAGATGGCAAATCTCAACTTATGTTTATTTCCAAGTATATGGTGGCGATAGCTGAGAATCCATAAAAGTTTAGTTTAAGCATATGGTAATTTTTCAGATAGAGAAATTAAAGAGAATATATAAAGGAAATTATTTTATTGCACTCCGATCCTCGAGAGGACAATTTAATTGTACCCCGCTTGAACATATTGGAAAAGGACTATCCATTCTAAAATTATATAGAATTTCATATGAGCCAACATAATTTTTTATTATACTTTTATTGTATATTTAACTTTCTTATCCATTTCTAAATAGTGTAAGTTTACGTTTTTAATTTACAATTATTGTTGTTTCTGGATATGAAATTCCTATATTCAGATTATTATTTTCAGAAAAGTTTATTATTAGAAAGTAATTATTATATTTGCAAAAAAGAAAATCATTGCGAATGTAAATACTGGATTTATCAATCAACTGTTATCTATTTATCAAATGTCGAAATAACATCCATTCCATAGCCAGTGCTATAGTAATGTTTACGACAATACCAGGACCTTATTTGCGCATGACTTTGAAAGACCCATTTCCGAATTGTTTCATTCGTGATGTTCTTCAATATTCAGTCTCTGACTATTCCTAGCGAACAAACGTTGTCCAACTCTTCCATTTTCCTGTATATTACTTTCTTCCAAATTAAAACTATACTTGAATTCACTAGTAGTTTTTTCTAAAATGTGATTTAAGCGGAACCCGTTAGTTGTGAAACCTTGTTGTGCACTGTTTTGGCTCCAGAAAATCTAGTTCTTCTAAAACAAATATCTTGTAAAAGTGCATTTACTATCGCCCCCCTTATTTATATGGGAGTTTTAAAGGCTTTTAGAGTACTTTTCGCTTTTACTGTTCTTCCAATGGTATTTTAATGTGCTGTAAGAAGCATAAGGACCATTAAATCGGTAAATAAGTCGGGCCACGTGAGTTTAAATTAGAGTTTGAAATGGCCTTAAGCAGCAACATGAGCGGAAGTGGTGGCAGCGGCGGCGGAGTATCGTCGAACATGGACAAAGTAATGGACGGCATGGAAATGTTGCCGCTAAACAAGCAGCTTCAGCAATTTAATCAAATGCAACACCAATTGAATCTCATGAATAACAATTCCTCGGCGAGTCTCTTGAATCAGCTGAACAACAATCCCGAGCCGTCGCTTCCTCAAACCCCGAAAACGCCAAGGAGGATCCTGAATCTAAATAACTCGTCCAATCAAGGGACTCCCACTCCAAAGAAGCTCCAGTTCTCCACCCCAGAGTGTAGCGTTTCCATCCAGCCCAGCAGCAACCGTATTATTTTGCCCGGACGAAAGAGGTACACTAAGCCATTAATTTTGTTCTGAAAGCAATTAATCAAACTAATCCCCCCTCGCCGTCTTCGTATCGCCGTTCTCGGGTTTCCACTTTAGAGAGGAAGCAATCGTGATGGCTAATTTAAGGAAGCGTGTTCCCGCTATTGACTTAACAAGACGCAGTCGAAATCAAAGTACCACGACAGATTGTGGAGATTACGACACCGGCCAGCAGCAGCAGCAACCCGAACAGCTGGATAACAAAGTCCTCACAAAGGCATGTACAAATTAATTCCGATCACATGCTAATTCCATTTCATTTTTCCAAATCCCTGAAGAATTATGAGCATTTTGATAATTCCTTCACATTTATATGCTAAAATATATTTGATTCGCTCAGTAAAAGCAAAAAAGGAAATGACTTATTACCTGATTTTAAAGGAAAGTTTGTCAAAAGAAATAGACGAATAATAGAACTTAACTTTAAATTTAATATAATCCTTTTAATTGGTGTTTCTAAAAATATTCTTAATTTTTTAAGGTAATGATGATATTAAATAAGAAAAAACTGATACTCGTTCTAAACTTTTAATATAAATCCTTTAAATCTTAAACAAAAGTTATGTTAATAATTCTGTTTCCAAAGCCATAATTATTCGGGGAAACTTGTATACGTATTTTTTATTAAAATTTAATAGTGGGAAGGATGTCTGCCCACACTAATAACATATTCGTGCGAAGCTGAATCCACGAAGTACGTTATTCAACGTGCGCCAGATACACGCACAGCTC
>JXOV01014670.1:0-10769 GCA_001014945.1 Clogmia albipunctata
AACTCGGACCAATTTCAAATGGAGCCAGCTTGTAAGTCTTTTGTTTACTTTTATTCACACCAAGAGTAGGAAAAACCGCAAAAAAACGTGACCTCATATGTTTGTGTTTGCCGATTTGATGGCACCGCAATAGTTGACACGTCACTTTGTTGTAAATATTTTGGTCATCAATATATTCATCACTGCATACAGAATCATATTTAATTGTTAAATAGACAGCTAAATTCATGCCGTTTTCTTATTTACATCTATTTTCGTTCGTTATTACCGTTTGAGAATTAACGCTCAAATTTGTTTGGTTGACAAGACACAATACATGGACATTATTATTTAATAATACTCGTACATATTTAAACATCTTTACAAACAAATCAAATCCTAGCTTTTATTGACCAATCGTTTAAATGGACCAATCGGCTAATAGGGCCAAATTATTCCGGCCCTAATAAGCGGCGTCCACTGTATAGTTATAAGTCGACGAGTAATTTTTGGCAAACTGAAACGGTTGTTTTAAGCCAGCACTTTTGAAATCCTATCAGTGATATGCCACGTTAAACACCGTCTCAAAAATCTGCCATTTAATAAAACTGCTAGACATAAACAAGAGCCAAGCCATTAAAATCCATTTCTCATTTTCGAGACGGAGACGACCCAAGTTATAGTTATTTATACAACAAGGTCGATAAGATAAGTCATTATTAAACACAAGGGTTGTTTTAAGCCACGAGCGTAACGAGTTCCTTAAAGAAGGCCCGAGTGTTTAATAATGCTTATCGACCGTGTTTTATACAAA
The DNA here is from genome assembly GCA_001014945.1 of Clogmia albipunctata. Classification (NCBI taxonomy): domain Eukaryota; kingdom Metazoa; phylum Arthropoda; class Insecta; order Diptera; family Psychodidae; genus Clogmia; species Clogmia albipunctata. The sequence goes on from JXOV01014670.1 coordinate 794, forward strand.
ATTTTTCTGCATTCGTTGTCCTAAAAATTAAATTTAAATTTTAAGATACAAAAATGCATAAAATATCTTACGCGACGCCTGATGCACGCCCTTGAAGTTATAATTTAATTGCTCACACGCACTTAACGCAATTAACTACGGAAAATGGACACTCCAGAGTATATCCGCCAATAGTCTAGATTCTATTGCGTCATTAATGTTTGACGTAACTGATGACATTCATAATAATAATTTTTTTAAATTTCTAAACTTAATGAAAATAATCTTTGTTTTGAAACACTGGTGTTTTTTAAATTAAATATTCGCTCTACCAAACCAAATAATAAAATAAATCAAATTTTACGACTAATTTTGCTTTTTAAAATTATAGTACTCTTATATTATCCGTGAAATTATACCACAATTGAAAATATTTTAATAAATCTATCATAGTGAGTTTATAAATCGTTGTATTTGCTTTTATACATTATTCGAGGCAAATCTCAAAATGAACCTGTTGACCATTTTATTCTTTTCCTTTGGTGAGTACTTATCCAGTATTTAATTTTGTTATTAAATTATAGTTGTATTTTTGTAGCACTGGCTAAGTTTGCAGAAGCAAAAGATAAATGTCCTGAGGTATGTCCTACGGTTTACAGTCCAATTTGCGGACGTTTCGATCCTCCTAATAAAAAATTAGGTGAATTTTATACCTTTGGTAATAACTGTGACTTTAGGGCATGGCAATGTAAAAATCTAACGATAGCATTTGTACGTAATGTTGAATGCAAACGCACTTAAAAAGTAAAAGTTTTTCTCCGGTTCAAATATTTATGAAATAAAGTGTGTATTTGTAGAAAATCTTTTAACATTGTTGTATTATTCTTCTTAGATATATCAAATTCTTTCTTCTTTGATTTAAATTAAATTTATGGATTATTTTAACGTACTAAATTAGGAAATTAGAAACGATTTTTTTAAAATTAATTGATGCATTTTTGTTGCATAAATTTTTAAGTCGTTTTTATCGCACAGGTGCTTGCACTTGTGCTTTTTGTGACCTCCGATAGAGAAATCCAATAAATCTATATGGATTCGTTGTGCATGGTTAAACTGTAACAGCGGGTGTTTTGACTGTATTAACTAATGGTTTAAAATTGGATAGCATTGTTGAAAGACTCACCTATGTCGAACCTTTCTTCAAATTAAGACTAATTAAATTATATAGAAATGAGGAAATTGTTGAAAACTGTCAGAGTGGTTTCCACAAAGAAAAGTCTGTTACAGATCAATGTTTTATCCTTGAACAGAGTTTTGAGAAATCCCATGAATTTTCATTGAATCTTCATAGTCTATTCATTATTTTCAAACAGGCGTTCGATAGCAAAGACAGACAAACAATTAAATTCATTCTATTAAAAGAAGGAATACCAAATAAATTGGTATCTTTGATTATGATGACGCTAAATGGCACAATAGCCAAAGTTACACATGGGCAATTTACTGATTTCTTTAATGTCAGATCTGGAGTTAAACAATGTGACGCCCTATCCACAGCGATTTTCAATCTGGTACTGCACTCGATTGTCACAGAGGTAAATCGTGGAGGCACAATTATGAATAAAATCCATAAAGATTTATGCGTATGCTGATGATGTTTTGATTATTGCAGGAAGTATTGACGTTTTGAAGGAGACCTTTATCAAAATAGAAAAATTGTTTGAAAAGGTTGGTCTATTTGTAATCCAAGACAAAACTATGTCGAAACTCTAAGTGCACATCAGCATCAAGAAGAAACCACGATTTAAACATTGGAGAATGCATCTTTGTCAGTTGATAGCTGCTGTTACTTAGTAGTTAGGTTCGATAAATTCAAGGACTCCGAAGAGGCTATAATGGAAAGGATACAGGCTGCTAACCGCGCTTACTTTGCAAACCTGAAGATATTTAGATCTCGGCTTTTGACCAGTTGGACGTCGGGGAATATTGAATAAGGTTTAACCGCAAACTGGAGGAGTTATTTGGTGGTCTGAACGTGGTCAGGTTTGTGAAGTCACAGCGACTCAGGTGGCTTGGGCATGTCCTGCGTATGCCAGAAACCCGAACCCTCGGAAGGTTTTTCACAATGTTAGTTATCGATCCGGGCTGCAGTTGTGGCGCAGAATATTACGGCACATATTATGGACATGTGTCCAACAACAAGATTCGACGGAAATCCAGAAGATATAAAAGATCTTACCACGGCTGCAAGAATTTGGCTGTCTTCTTTAGAACTATGACCTAAAACTTTGCAACAAAAACCCATACGAATAAATTAATAATTATCCTAGTTTATGTTTAATTACTATTTTTGAATTTAAACTTTATATGGTCTTTTACTGTAAATCTACCTATTTTCATAGTTCTAGCTTATCATAATCGGGATTTTTTAATACAATAACTAATTATCGTATAAAATACTATTAAACTAGATAAATCCTCTGATACGATTTATAGTAATAGAAACCATAAAAACTATTTAAATTACAAAGAAAAACTAAATTACAACGAAAGATATTGTTTTGATGAATGTGATAATGTTGTAGTGTTGTTAGTTTTCTCTCAAAACTAGTAACAATCCTATAACGCCAATGATTCTTAATAAATAATATTGACAATAATTTTATGTTTTAAAGAGAACTGTCATATGGTATGATAATGAGTCAAGAGATGTTTTTATTAAAGTAAAGAGAAAAATAAAATTTATCATTTTTTCTCATTTTTTCATCCCTGTACAACAAACAAATATTAGAAATATTAAAATAAAAATTTCTTATTAAAAAACTAGTTTTTAAAACAATGCAAAAATAATTTCTACGAAAATTGTGCAAATGAGTTTTGCTTGATGGCTATTCGGTCTTCATTCTTCTTCTTTCCATTTCAGTCAATTCTGGGGCAATTCCAAAAGTTAACTCGTTCTGCCAATATAAAATGAAAAACTTCATAAATTTAATTCGAAGAATATCTTGCTGGCAACTTTGTCAACCCCGTTCCAATTCCATTTCTTTACTACCACTAAGCTGACCAGATTAATTGCTGTAAATAATGTCATTTAAGCACTTTAAATTTTTTTCGGGTTTTTGTATAATATATTATATTATAAGTAATTTGAAACATATAAATTTTATTGTATTTTTAGTATAAATTAATTTAATAAGATAACAATTTCACAATTTTCAATTGAGCACTATAGCTTATTTAGACCCGTTTATTTCAAAGTGGTGAGAAATGTCCATTCGCACTTGAAAATGGTTGTGAAATATTGAGTGTGCACATGAAAATGTGCATGGAGCACAATTGTGAATTTGAGGTGGTATGATGAAAGCCGCGCTATTGTAGCTGCTTTGAGTTTTAAATTTAAATTCGTTCTTTAAAGTAAAACGTGCCGGAATGATTAAATTAACGGTGATGAAATTGAGCCCCACAGGGGCCCATCGTGCGAGGAGTGCGTGGGAGAGTATGTGGGCACTTCAACAAGAGGCACTTCTGAGAGATTTTGAACTTCTTATAACAATTACTACTTTTAAATATTTATTTCATCTGGGAAAGTTTTTTTTATTACTTTAGACAAAGTTAAGTCATACATAAAACAATATAACACTAAAATACTAATAAAAAACCTAAGTTAGAAACAAATCTGCAAAAAAAAACATTATTTAATAAGACACAATTATTTTGAAAACATCTTTTTAAAGTAATTTTTAAAATACGTGGCAACCATTATTCACAAAATTCTGAAATTCCATTTTAGAGCACCACTGAAATGAATTAATGAAAACTTAAAGAATTATTTTATCTACACATATTAACACTTTTATAGTATTTTATATCTGAGTTAAAGTAGAAATTTAATTTCCTTTATTCATATAAAAAATCAGACAAATCTCTCTTAGACAAATCTTATAATTATATAAAATAATAAATTTCTGTCTTTAATCAATAAATTTTAATAAAGTATCCAAACGTTTCATAGTTTTCCATAAGTCAAATATTTTATAATATATAAGATAATATTTTTAACTCAATTGTATTTAATAATATTTTAAGGACCAAAAACTAAAATGTAAATCATAATTGATCTTTACTATAACTAAGTTTTATTGCAATAAAAATTGAATTTACTTTTTTCCAAATAAAATTACTTTTAATTAAATGATTGAACTGGGATTAGTATCAAACACTTTTTATATAAATATTCAATTTATTATCAAAGTTTTTTTTAACTATACCTCTCCTACGGCTATCGGAATAATAACAGTTTTGAAAATCAATTGAATATGCAAGTACTTTCAAAGTGCTTGTTATCGAGATGAAAATCTAGTCAGCTTACCCATTTCAGATCCCAGTTGGAAAAGTATCAATATGTGCTTGAAACTGTCTTTCTCTCTGCGTCCCCCAGATGAAGAGGACGATTCCAATTGAGGCGAGGAAAGAAGTGGAGCATAAAAACCTATACATGTTTTATGTGCAATTTAAATATTGAATAAAAAGTAATTCGGTGCAGAGAGAAAAGAATTAATAACATCCGATATAGAAATTGGCAGGAACAAAAAACTTTTTCCGCTCCATCTTTAGTTGTCTTTTGTTTTATATTATTCTTGAATATACACTCAGTGGAAGATAAATAAACGCAGGAATAAGATAAGAGAGTACTTCTTTTATTATTAAATTTTATTTATTTATTTAATGCAGATTAGTTATGAACAATTTTATAAATTTTGATGTAGGCCTGTGCTAAACTGTAAAAGTCCATGTTCTTATTTTTGTCAATTTACACGTAGTTTTGCAAAAAATGGATTCGAACTTAAGTATTTGATTTTATATAATTTTTTTTCATAAAATTCATCCAAACAACAGTTTTTAAATTTTAAATTCATATTAAATTATTGTAATATATGATGGTGAACTTAATCCTCTGGTGGCTTATTGTCTTTGCTGCTTTTTATCGTGTTTAGTAGATAAGCGAGTGATAAAATCGCCTATCAGCTCCATTTCGTAGATCTCATGAAGCAATATGGTGTTAAAATACCAGAGCAGGTCCATTAACATCTTCAACGTTTTGTTCTGGAGTCGCTGCAGTTTTAACATGTTGGCCTGTGGTATGTTCTCCAGTAGAGGCGCTGCATACATGAATACTAGTTTGTTATTTGGGTGTAATTTCGATTTTCGGCACAGTAGTGGCTATAACTTTATAATTTTATTAACAGTTTGTTCAAGATGCATTTTTAATGAATTTCATTTTTTATTTCTAGAAACATTGGTGGTGTTAACCTCAACCAACAGGTTTTGATATTTCAGTGACTATTTGATTTCAAATGTATTATTAGCCAATCAATAGCCCCTAGGCTTTTCTTTTTTTGTATATCTAATCAGGTGATCCGGCACTTTGACCAAAAGATCTATTGTGTTGCTTCATGTTTCTGTAGTTGGGCGTATTGCCCTTAGATGTTTTCATCTCTGCGAAGGTCTAGCTCTAACCAATAGGTTTACTCAATCAAAATTGTTAAATGCCCTATCTATTCATTTGCCAATATTTCGCAATTGAGCAATTGAATATCATTTCTATAAATCATTATTTGCTCTGATGTGATGAGTACCATTAGCTGATGATTCTATATAGAGCCTATTTATTGACAGGTTTTTGCCACCGAAACAGAACACATATACTATGATGAAGACCAACCCTTTCATAACTTTCATCTGTATCCGTTCATTGAACAGCAGCAGAGTACTTGTATTAGAAAGATCAGGTTTTTATCTCTTTTGTGTACTCCATCCAAGCTTTGCAAACCCATCTAAATTCGAACAATTGGTGTTGACGTCACTAGTTGTTTGAATGTTGGGGCCAGAGATTTTATTTATGTAAATGTATTTAAACAAATATTAATCATAAATTGTCATTATTTGGCAAATGAATTTTGGAAATAAAAATTCATGCATTACTGGGATATAAAAATTTTGTGACGCGACGCTTAACCAACTACGCTATTCCATTTCCTTACAATTCGATAGAATGTTTTTGGCAGTGCTATTGAAATACACAATTGGAAACTTTCGCGCCGGAAACCCACATGCATGTTTAATAAAAAAAAATTATTTAGAACTTCAATAAGACGTTGTTTATAATTTTTCAAAAATATATGTATTGAATTATCCTTGTTGTTAAGGTGTTATGGTCCTTTAAAATACTGACTTCACTTTTATCTAACTTTAATTGAATGACTTCAAAGCGCCCAAAGGCAATACATTTAATTAGTCTTTTACCATTCACTCTAAATTACAGTCTTTATTCATTCCCTTAATGCTTATTCTTACTTTCTACCTTTCTACCACTAATAATAGTAGTGAGAACACAACAGTGTAATACTTTGTATATGACTATACTTTCTCAGCTTTTAGATATGTGGGTCTCCATCAAAACAATTTTTTTCTTTTATCTTACGATTCAGTAACCATTTAGTTTACTTAGATTTTCGATAACAAAAAAAGACAATTATTGCCACTTTAACATAAATAAAAAATAATAAAATTTTTGATCTAAAAATTTAGAAACGTACATATGTAATACTTCAAAATAAACAATATAAAAAATATACTTTCCCAAAGAAATTTATTTTTATAACATTAAAGAATTTAAACTTAAAGATGAGTATACCGTCTCATTTGAAAATTATTGCTTAATATACTGTTTATACCTATTTATCTGCCACTGAGTGTATGTATTACTTCCATTTCCGGAATCCAGCCAGCGCCAAAAGACAAAGCATTAGAAATAAAATTGCGAAACTTTTTGCAACAATAATAAATTGTTTAATAGTGTTTCTTCGCAATGCGATGCCTCGGGGCTCTGTGCAGATTCGGGTGCCGATGACAGCTCTCTTGCTGGGATAGAAATTGGACACTTTGTCCCCTAGATCGAGTGCCACTATCACCGCTGTTGCCCTTTGCCCTCTGCTCTGGACTGATGAATAGATAGATGGCTGGATACTTCTCCATTATTGTTATTCAAATCACAAGGACACTAAATTCGATGCAAGAATTTATCGGATACATGCTGCAAGAATTTTAAGTTTCAGTTTGACACTCCAGCAAACCCTTTGTCTCCTCTTCACGCTATTCAATGCTATGGTTTAATACAACTGAAACAGAATGCGACAAGTGACTGAGAAGAGTGTTTCAAAAGGGCGGCTAGTATCTATGAGAAATCAATATTGAGAAATAAATCGCACTTTTTTTAATTTGGAGTCTATTTTTTGTATAACTAATTTGAGTAAAAGAAATTGAAAATTTGATAAATAGAAATAATTTCATTATAATTTATAAGTTAGTTTGATTTCTATATGACTTTTATGTACGTTTAAAATTATATAATACGTTTTATTAATTATTTTATTTTAGTTAAATTGAAAACTGTTAATATTTAAATTACCTTCTTATTTTTTAGTTTATTCAGTATGTTTAATATTGAATAATGAAAAAGGAACAGTAGGTTTTTTTCCTTCCAAAAATATAAATTAGAATAGTATTATATGTGGATATATATTTAATTATGCTTACTCCCCAGACATAATGAAAACGAAGAGGACGAAATTAATAAACGGATACTATCAATAAATAGGATATATACGTACTTCTCAAAAAAATTGAAAAAAATCTCGACGAGAGGTTTTGATGAATCGTTTTTCCTTCGTGAAAATATGCCCGTTGCCACATCTATTGTAAAATACAAAATATATTAAAATCAACGGATATCTCAAAGCAAATGAGTTGATTATACAGATAAATTCCCGATCGGTCCATAAGCCTATACAGAAACAAATGTAATAATGTCAATAAAAGAATTATTAGTAAAACCAACAATGTTTATTCAAAAATTAAAAGAAATTTATTAAAAAGAAAATGGAATTTATATTGTTCATAAGCCAGTAAGCAATGAACCTTGTTTTGGTAGTCATACTGAATTAATGTGAATCAATCGGTTGGAAAAAAATTATTGCTTATTAAGAAGCTGAGCGTTTGTTATCTACTCGTACATTGGGTATGCATAAAAGGAAACTAATCTTAAAACTGGCAAGTTATGAACAGTTATTTAGTATCAGTCATTTATTAATCATTTATCATGTGCAAGGCTGATGAAACCGTTAAAATGACTCTACACTGTTGTATGTCGGGAATGTCTTACCAGTAAAAGGTCAATATACCATGGGTGCTAACCACTTGACCACTCAGACGGACATGATAATTATTACATAATGATCAACATTATTGAGAATAATACCTCTTAAACATTTGAAGGTTCTGATAAATCTTGTTCAAAAGAAAAAAAGATATTTGAATAAAAATTTAGTTAATTTGGTATCAAAATTAGAAACATGATGACAATTGAGTATTTCTCTAGATTAAATGAATCTTTTACATTAAAAATAAAAATATATTCTCCCTCTTTCAATATCTGCGGTCTGTAAGAAACGAAGAAGGTCTCAACCATCGGATTTAGACTTATCATGATTATTATTTTTTCAGTGCCTTACTAGTCATTTAACAGCACCTAGAACATCAATTCTTATAAAAAGAGGATTACGAATATTTGTTCAACAAAAACTATTTTCGTTAATCCGAACCTGCAAAGGACCCTTTAAATACTTCGAATTATCAAGAGTCCAAATTATAAAGTCGTTTCATTGCTGCTGCTCAGTATCTTTTTCTAAAAGAAAAGGCACCTGAAATACTGCAACAACAAATTTGCAACTTAAAAATGCCGTTGACTTCGAATTACCACGTGGTCTAAATAAATGGCAGAGTTTTTTTCGTTTGAACTGCAGAGAGAACAAAATTGTATGGATTTAGTTCGAAATATTAAGAGATTTTGTAATGAGAGGTTGAAATTATTGAGAGGTTTGGATAATCGAAGATTTGAATTATAGAGTGTCGACTCGTAATATCTATCTATTCATGTTAATTTAAATTACGATATCATAAACAACGTCTAATATAAATTAAATTTTGAATATTAAACAGAATATAGATAAAATGAATTTATTTCGCTTTAAAAGGGTATCTCAAAAGTAAACTTTTGTGAACTGTTCAACCACCCTATAAGAATAGGACAAAAAATTATCACAAGAAAGTTTAGATCTATGTTTGATCTGGTTGACTATTGTTGTATTTTGTGAATTGCTTGTTTTTTCTAGTAGAATTCCTAGTTTTTGCGACAAATTAAAACAAAGCTGAAACATTAATTCTATGGGCCATATATCCATCCGTACTTAGCACAGTAAACAGGAGATTAATTGCCGTCGAAAAGGAACGACCAGACAGCCAGAATTCAGGCTCGAGGTGAAAGACAAAGACGATTTTTTGTGTGTCCAGGAGGAATCCCCGGTCGTCCATCACGGGGCCAGGGCGAAAACGACGACAACGGGGACGACGATCTGCAAATGAACGTAATCGTGGACCACAATCGCTGTTTCACTCCCTCAATTCGCCAGAAATTAATGGCAGCGGTATTTCGTTGCCCCTAATGACCGGATTATAGGCCAAGATTCAGTTTAGTACTTTGTTAGTTGAGAGTCTTATTTAAAAAACTCACTTGCATACCGTTTAGTAAATTAATTTTATTTAAAATAATTCTATTATTGTTTTCAGTGTATTAGTAGTCAATTAATAGCACCTACAAGATTTTAATTTAATATACAGAACTAGAACCTAGCCGTCAAACTCTAAAACTATGTAAGGGCGAATTGTAGGGAATCAAATAATCTTTATTTTAATATGGTTTGGCTTGAATCCATTGAGCTGTTTGTTCGCTACTTCTCGTTATGCCCTAAAAACCCGCTATGTCAGAAAATATTATCCCGAACTGTGACTTTATTGGCTGTCCTATTGTGTCCATATTATCATCCACAATACAAAATAAGTGCAGTTTGAGATATGCATCATTACTTTATTTGAATTCAAA
>JXOV01014682.1:0-17137 GCA_001014945.1 Clogmia albipunctata
GCTTTCGCTATCACAAGCAGATTCGAACTGAAACTGAACTGAAACTGAAATTCAATTAAAATTCAAAAACTTTTTCTAAAAATCGCATTTTAAGTTTAAAAAAGACAATCTCGAATACGAAAACCACAAAAGCCAAGCCATTTCCAATTGCAACTATTACAAAAACTACATTCAATTCTGCAAATGACAAAGACTTATTAGTTATTTCTTCCCAAGTATCTAGTATTTGACCCATTGGCCACAGCCGAAGTAGATGTTGTAAGATCCCCGACTCAAAAACTCTCATCCACAAGTCATTAATGATTTGAGTAAAAGCTGAATTTTTCTGCAACATCTTTGCCAAATGAAATTTAATAATATTTTCCGGGACCTTATGTAAGTAGTTTTCATATGAATAATTGGTTTGAATGTTCATAAGCTGTCTTTCGATTTCCACGGTACATAGTGCGGAATGTTTAATGTTATACCAGTTCTGAGTAAACATTATATGTTCTGTGTAATTGATAACTGTTATTGCTGCTGGTAGTTTTGGGAATTGCTGATAGTCATAAACGCTCTCGTATACCTCATAAAGTGCTTAGATAGTGTAATTTGAATCGATAACTTCATCAACAGTGGATAGAGTAGAAGTTTTATCTGGAAAAATCAATTTTAAAACTAACAAGTTTTTAAAAAATTCAACAAAGAAAAATGTGCAGAAAATTATACTGAACACAAATAGATTTTGTTGCCATCGCTTAACTCCGTAGGAATGTGATCCATGCAAAATCAATTGGATAAACTTAAAAATCTGCACCATTATAGATTGATTTCGGAAAATTACTAATTTGGAAATTAAAATTGAACACAAGAAAGTTATCCAAAAATAAAACATAATGTCAGCCCCAATACATTGAGCCAAAAAATCGAAATTGAAAAGTTTTCTCTTCATTGGAATATATAAATAAAAATTGGTAGAAAAATAAGGGTATGTAAAATCAACGAAACTACTGTCAAATATACCAAGATCTATTATTACAAGGAAAGCTCTATTGCGATTTAATTGTGAAACAAAATCCAACTCATAACCAGGAAGTATTTTAGGGGTTGCATTTAATTTCTTCAATATTATTCGGTAAAGTTCCATTCCATTGCCATTTAAGTCCCAAATTCCATAGTCGTAGTCTATGGCATCATAATGCAGTAATGGTAATACAATCGGAAAAGGTTGGCCAAATAAATTAGATGCTTTATCAGGAAACAAATCACTTAGAGCGTTTGGATTCTGAATTAATTGAACATTATCTTGAAATGGAAAATAAGTCCAGTACGGAGAAAAATTTTCATTGGTCTCGAAACATGAAACAATTATATTTAGACAATGGCAATTCGACATTGTTTTTAAGAAATTAATAAGTTTATCGACAGGACATGAAATTCCTTGGTACACAACCAAAATTTTAGTTTTGTAAGGTAAACCACTCAAAAACACTTTGAAATTTATTAGTCCTTCCTAAAATTNGTGTCAAAACATGAAACAATTAAATTTAGACAATGGCAAATCGACATTGATTTTAAGAAATTAATAAGTTTACCGACAGGACATGAAGTTCCCTGGTACACGACCAAAGTTTTAGTTTTGTAAGGTAAATCACTCAAAAACAATTTGCAATTTTTAAGTCCTTCCTAAAATTGAAAATTCAAATTAACTTCTTTTTATACCCTTTAACTAAACTTACGATTTCTTGTAAACTTAGAAAATATATCACGAAATCAGGAAACTGTTGGGAATTGTCCCAATTTCCTAGGACAACAGTTTTCTTTGGTTCCAATTTTGTTAGGATTTGGCTTGTTACATCCAAAGAATTCCGATTGAAATTCGATTGATAAATTCCAACGTGATGTAGCTGACTATCTTCGTTAATAAAATTAGATAATTCAGATGACCACATTTCCAAATCAGCAACAATTGCCATAAATTGAGCAAAACACAAGATCTTTAACAGTACCATCTTGGGTGAAACTTCTATGAGTACTATTTTGTGGATCAGTATCAAATCCATAGAAATGGTTTGAAAGAATTGTTGAATTTCAGTGTATTATTAAATTAATTAAAATAATTACATATTATATTTTTGCAAATTAAAGTCATTGATATTTAATTGCAATTTAATTCATACTTTTACAATGCATTGATTTGCCAATAAAAGAATTAATATCATTACCACTTTTAAATATAATATAAGGTGTAAATTTTAAAAAGTGCATAGTTCAAAGCTATCATTAAAAATATTTTAGATAACGCAAACTATAAATCAAAAAGCAATATCAATAATATTAATCACTGGCACTACTGATTAATTACTAATAACAAAGATCTCGAAGCTAAAATGGCGGTTGAAATAAACACTTTTATCCTTTCCCATCCATGTACCCCTCAGATTATTTAAAGGAAGAACTATATCAATAATTTCTTTATGGTCTTTATGGGAGAGCTAGGGCGAATTACGTGCTGGAGATAATATAGAAATTTGAGCAGATACTTGTATATCAAACAATTTATCAGTAAAATATGAATTAACAACTTTAAAGAAATCAATAATATGGCAACAAAATAAAAACAGAAAACAAGTCAATGTCTACCCACTCCATGTCCAATGATGATGTCAGTCACATCATATCTAAGGTTATGTGTTAATAGTTATTTTCGATTCAAGACGCATTAAGTTTCGGTTTTCAAAAAGGAAGGCTGTTTCCGCTAGGAGACGAAGTCAACGACGCGAATAGCTATTTTTCCCAATTTTCATTTGTAAAATAGCACAAAAACTAATTAAAACTTATTAATTATTTATATGGGAAACATAATTTGGATACACTGGGGGCTTTTTAAAGTTTTAAAAAATAGAAACATAACATTTTATGAAACATTTTGATGTTTCATTCTCCAGATTAGAAATAGAAGAAGAAGTCCAATGATAAGATGTATTTGTGAATAAAGCTGTATCTTTTCATTTCTATAGTACATTTTTCATGCCTGCATTCATTCAGTTCTTCAAACCGTGATGATTATTATGATTCATTTAGAAAAGTTTCACTTTTTATTGAAGCATAAATTAATGAAAACAAGTACTTATTATATCAAAATNCAATGATAAGATGTATTTGTGAATAAAGCTGTATCTTTTCATTTCTATAGTACATTTTTCATGCCTGCATTCATTCAGTTCTTCAAACCGTGATGATTATTATGATTCATTTAGAAAAGTTTCACTTTTTATTGAAGCATAAATTAATAAAAACCAGTACGTTTTATATCAAAATTGGGAAAAAATTATTTTCAAAAATCACATCAGCCTAAGAAAGTAGGCAAAATTAGTGTAGGAGACCAATCATCTTAGAAAGTAAACTCCTCTCGAAATTCATAAGGTATAACTTCTTTTAAAATCCCTGCTGAGCCCTGCATTTCGCGACATAATGCTTGCCTTTCCAGATCTGTAGATCTAACAAGTTTGCTAGGAGGTAGTTCTGGGAGTAAATTACTCCAAATCTTCTCTTTCTACACACCGGGCACTGACAAATAAGACTTCTAACTGTTTTAGTTTGTAAGCGATCTAGTTTGCTCTAAAAAAATTATGTTCTTAATATTTGTTTAAAATAAATTAAAGCAGAGTTCATATATGGACTTATAATTATGATTTTAAGACAAAATTGAACAAATAAATCATTTTATTTAGTGTCCTTAGCATTCTTAACCTATTTTCCGATGTATGGCTAATTATATCAGTAAAACTACATGATGCGTTATTTAAATAATTAATATTATCGATCTGATTACTGTTAATTAAAAATCGTCTCTTCTATATTATTAATTTAAACACTTTATTTACACAAATGGATTCTACAGAATATTTTACACGTGTTCATTTAATTGGGCACTCGGACTTAAATATAAACGCGCGAACGCGACGACTTAAAACTTATTCCTAGACCAGAGATGTGTACGCTATCCGACTCTCCTTCTAACTCTAAACTACTCACCGAACGCCTTCCTAAAAGATATATGTTTACATTTAACAATATTTAAATTAATGGTAAATATCATAGTTTCCAAGGAAGTTTCTTAACAGTTACCTTATTTTTCTTAGCAGTGCAATGATCAAATATTTGAAAAATCTTAGAAGTTTAGAACTCATAATCTCCAATACAAAAATAACAAAAGCCACAAAATTTCCAATTCCAATTATTATAAAAACAACTTTTAATTCTTCAAAAGACAATGACTTTCTTACAAGTGGTTCCCTAATCTGGAGATTCCCATCAGGGGACCATATACGAAGCTGATGTTGTAGGATTCCCGACTCAAAAACTTTCATCCACAAATCGTTTATTATGTGAGTAAAAGGGGATTTTTTTCGCAATAGCTTTGCCAATTGAAATTTCATAATATTTTCTGGGACCTTATGAAAATAATCTTCATTTGAATAATTTGTTGTAGAATATAATATTCTAATATCAAATTCGGTGGTACATAGTGCAGATTCTTTAAGATTATACCAGTTATTAGACCAAATTTTGTTAAATGTCGTATCGACAATCGTTATTGCTGGTGGTAGTTTTGGGTATTGCTGATACTTTTTTACATAATCATAAGTCGAAGCCAGAGCATAGATAGTGTAATTTGAAGTGATTACTTCATCAACCGAAGATAACGAAAAAGTTCGATTGGGTACGAGCAATTTGAAAATTAAAAAAGAACTGAAAATTTGCACAAAGAAAAATGAACAAAGAATTAAGCTGAAAACAATTAGATAGTGTTGCAATCGTTTAGTTTCGAAATTACTTGATCCTTGCAACATCATTTGCATGAAATTTAAAAGAAGTACTACTATAGATTTATTCCGAAAAATTAAAACCTTGGAAGTTAGAATTGAACATATAAAAGTTAACCAAAAATAAAACATTATGTCTGACCCAATACATTGCGCCAAAAAATCGAAATTGAATAGTTTTTTCTTCATTGGAATAAACATATAAACTTCAGTAGAATAGTAAGGATATGCAAAGTCTGTGTTATTCAACCAATGCCTATGTAGAGCAATATCGGTGATTATCATCATTGATGAATTATTATCTATTCCTTGATAAATCAAACCTAATCTTTGGTTATGAAATATATTAGAAGAGGCGTTTAATTTCTTCAATATTATTCGATAAAGTTCCATTCCGTTGCCATAAGTGTCCCAAACTGCATTTTTACTGCGATCTATATTATTGGTTGGTATATAGATAGTGAAAGGTTTGCCAAACAAATTTGATGCTTTTTCAGGAAATAAATCTCTTAGAGAGTTTGGTTTAGAAATGGTTTCAACACTTTCTTGAAATGGAAAATAAGTCCAGTACAATGCATCATTTTTTCCAAAAATCTCATCGAAGCATGTAAAAATGATATTGAAACATTTGGAGGATGACATCATTTTCAGTATCTGGATCAGAAAATCCACTGGGCATGGAGAATCTGTATAAACTATCAGATGCTTTGTTTTGTATGGTAAAGTATTAATAAAAATTAGAAAATGTTGAGCTCGCTTCTTTAAAAAGAAATTTTTTTAAAAAAAAAGGTTAACTTGTTTATTAGAAATTGAACAACTTACGATTGACGAATCAAAAATATATATGGCGAAATCGGGAAACAATTTTGGGGCATCCGAAGTTCCTAGTACAACAGGTTTATTTGGTTCCAATTTTAAGATTAATTGAGTTGTCAGATCCGTGGAATTCTGATTTATATTCGATCCGTAAATTCCTATAATTTGCACCTGATTATGTTTGTTGATTATATTACACAAATCAGATGACCACGAAGGCGAATCGGCAAAAATTGCCATAATTTTTGCAAAACATAAGATTTTTAACAATACCATTTCGAGACTAACTTGTTTTAATTCTAATTTTCTATATGATTTTTTGAACTCTTTTAATGATTAGGTTTAATATTTCATCATTTAAATTAGATTGTAATCGTACTAACCATACATGTTACTTAAATTAAACCTCTCCTAAACTGTGTCGAGATCTATACTGCCCTCGTGTGCGGTGCTGTATGGCGGGTCTAATGTCACTTTTACCCTTCCCATCCAAACGCTCCTCAGATTACAAATTACTACAATGATAGCATTAAGTTAGTTAGGGCCAGAAATGCTGTTAGGCAGGGAGAGCTAGAGCGAATTACGTGGAGGGGCGTATGGCTGTCCACCATACACCTAATGACACGTTTTCGTGCATCTGGACAATTAACTTATTCATATATTTTATATGTGAATAAGGGCTATAATCCCCGAGCGGGTTCTGCGCCCACCACCCAATAACCCAATCGTTTCAATTGAATAATTAAATTGCATAATTTATAATTAATGACCTCAAGCCAAGGATGTCTGTATAAATTGAAATCCTAATGTTGTCTATTTGACTATTAAAACCCAAACAGTTCACTTCTCAACTATTGCAATGAACATGAGGAGAAAAATCATATCCATAATATTATGGATCAAACACAACAAGTTTAACAAAAAGTTGTTTTAGTACTATGTTTTTGTAGACTCTGTTTAAAGTAGTTGGTGTTATCTATTACCTATCTTATCTATTATCTATACAAAATATGCATTTTAATTGTATTTATAAGGTTTATAAGGTCATTTATATTTACTCCAATTACACAATGATAATTGAATAATTTTGTAAAATTATTACAATGTCATTTAATTTTTTATAATTATTGTTAAATCTTTTGCTTCAAACCTAGTTCGCAATACATTATAACTTTTTTGTAATAAATATAAACCTCACACAGACAGGTGATAAATAACAAATGGTTTCCGTGTATTTGGTTAAGCTTGATGGTATTTGAATGACCTAGGGGTAGGATTGATTGATTATGTAATGATAGAATGTTACTCAAACAAGTTTTAATTAAAAATACGATCATTTTTATTTTATTATAACATTATACAATGTTATGGAAAATTAGAATCAAAATGGTACCAATTTAATATTTGAAACTTCCGATTACACCAATTATCTGCGAACTTGATCGTCAACTGTGTTTTAAATCAAATCCACAAAAAAGGGAGCTTTACAGATGTGGTTACTCCCGTAGCAATGGCAATTCCAAGTATTGCTTGGAACACAGAGCACTCAGGTTGATAAGAGACATTTGAATATTAAACACTTGGTATATCAACACAATTACATGGTTTTTTTTATTGATAGAGAATTAAATAGATACTAGTAGAGATCGCAATGAGAAGTAATGCACAGGAGCTAGTTTTATCGTCAAGATTACGGATTAAAATGGGCCAAGGAGTAATGGTTGCTTGGCTTTTTAAGCATCATATGAGTCATATGCGCCTATGATGCAAGTGCAAATTATGTTGAACAGAGGAGCATCACTTGATCCGGGGTCCGGAATTTGTCTTTGCACCTGGGTCGAAATTACGTTGTTGCATGGTTAGGTAAAAGTTTACCTAGCAGTCTTTAAAGACTAATTACTGCAGTTGCCATTTGACTTGGATTTATAACTATATATTAATAAAAATGCATATTTTTCACTGTACATGCGGTTTTAAAAAGCATTTTAATAACTTTTCCTTTTTTTATTTTAAGTTTAACTATTGTTTTTTTTAATTTATTTATTCAATATCCTGGACATTTACAAAACATGTAAACACAACCAGGAATAGGGGGACGTATTATGGGTTTAGGGTAAAGGGGCTACAAAAGACTTTATGTACATATTTTCAGTCTTCCTGTTGTCTCAAGAGTCTACTGGTGGTGGGAGCCAATAGTTGGCCAGCTGTGTCGTTGATATGGTGTGAGTCTGTAGCGGGACTTGCGAATCGCGACAATTTCCATAATGGTCGGCATTTGTAGGTCTCTCAAGATGGTACTATTTCTGATAAACCAGGGAGCTCCCGCGATGCTCCTTAGATTTTTAGAGTAGAGACACTCCACTCTACAAATTGTTGTGTTACAGCAGGAGCCCCAGATCTCCAAGGCATAGAAAAGTATCGGCATAATCTTTACCTTGAAAATGGTTTAACAAATTATGTTTAAAGATGTTGTGCTTTAAGAAACTTATTGTGTGTTTTCCCTCGATATTGTTTTGTTGTTTCCAAATTTATGTTCTTTATTAAGCTTATTGAACATAATCTCCATTAACCAAATTACAATCGCTAAACCATTTCCAATTCCAATAATCAAAAATACAATATTTAGCTCTTCAAATGACAACCACATTTTCACAAACCGTTCACTACTCTGCAGTTTCTGTCCTAAGGGCCATAACCGAAGCTGATGCTGTAAGATTCCCGACTCAAAAACTCTCATCCACAAATCGTTTATGATGTGAGTAAAAGGTGAATTTTTTGGTAAAAATTTTGCCATTTGAAATTTCATAATATTTTCTGGGACCTTGTGAAAGTAATATTCAGTTAAATAATTCTGACGCATGTACAATCGTTTTACTTCTAAGTCTAAGGTGCAAATCGCTGAACGTTTAAGGTTAAACAAATTAGCATGTAGCCTAATATTTTCTGTCTCATTGATAATTGTTATTGCTGGTGGTAATTTTGGGTATTGCTGATACTCATTTACGAAATTGTATATCTCCGGAAGTGCATAGATGTTATACTTTGAACTAATTACTGCATCAACTGTTGCTAAAGAAGAAGTTTGATCTGGCGAAAGTAATTTCAAAATCAACAGAGTTCTGAAAAGGTCTACAAAGAAAAACGAGCAAAAAGTAATATTGAATACGAATAGATACTGCCTTATTTGTTTAACTCCAAAATTACTAGATCCTTGCAAAATGAGTTGAACGAAATTAAAAATAAGCATTATCATAGAAACATTTCGAAAAATTAAAATCTTTGAAATTAAAACTAAACACAAAAATGTTAACCAAAAGTAAAACATTAGGTCAGATCCAATACTTTGAGCCAAAAAATCAAAATTGAAGAATTTTCTCTTCATTGGGATAAATAAATAAACTTCATTTGTAAAGTAAGGGTATGTAAAGTCCGCCAAATTCAAAAAGTGTTGATGGAGAGCAGTATCAACAATTATCAGGGATGTTACACTTACATCAAATTCTTGATCGATGGAAAGTAAAGTTCTATCAAAAATTTTCTGAGAAGTAGCGTTTAGTTTCTGCAAAATTATTCGGTAAATCTCTATTCCGTTGCCATATTCATCCCAAACTTCATTCTCGACGTCATCGTCTATTAGGAATGGTAATGAGATTGCAAAAGGCTTGCCAAATAAATTTGATGCTTTGTCAGGAAACAAATCACCAAGAGAGTTTGGTTTATGAATTATTTCAACATTTTCTTGAAACGGAAAATAAGACCAGAACAGAGAATTTTCTTTGATCTCATCGAAACATGTAAAAACTAAATTTAAACTATGCTTAATCGACATTATTTTTAAAAATTGAATAAGATAATCCACTGAACATGAGATTTCTTCACAAACAAGTAAAGACTTAGTTTTGTATGGTAAATTATCAATAAACTTTCCCATTTGTAAAACTCGATCCTAGATAAAGTTCTTATTAAATAAAGATTTACTATTAATTTCCAAAACTAAACTCACCATATCGAATGAATCCAAAAAGTATATGATGAAGTCGGGTAACAGTTTTAGGTGGAACGTATTTACTAATAGAACAGTTTTACTTGGTTCCAATTCTGAGATGATATGGTTTGTAAGATCCGTTGTATTCTGACTTATATTTGATTGATAAATTCCTATACTTTGTAACTGGCTGTCTGTGTTAATTAAATGACATAAATCGGACGACCATATTTGCAAATCAGCAAAAATCGTCATAATTTGTAAAAAACTTGAATGCAACAAGACCATTCCGGGTAAATTTGCTTTTAATACTATTGTTTAGAATATGCATAAACCAAAGAATATGTGATTTTAATAGATTGTTGAGTTTAGGTATATTATTAAATCATTTTCTAAAATTGTGTAGTATATTTGTGTGATATAAANTGTAAAAAACTTGAATGTAACAAGACCATTCCGAGTAAATTTACTTTTAATACTATTGTTTAGAATAGGCATAAACCAAAGAATATGTGATTTTAATAGATTGTTGAGTTTAGGTATATTATTAAATCATTTTCTAAAATTGTGTAGTATATTTGTGTGATATAAAATGCGTCATATCAAGGAATGGAGAATCCGTGTTAATAATATTTCATTAACCTTTCCTTATCGATGTATAATTTTCAAATTGTCGACCTATTGTGATTTGTACATCAATAATAATAGTTATTTTTACAAATTTATATATATTATATATAATGCCTGAGTATTCAATAATGCCTTATCTTATCGACGGTATTTTCTACAAAATTTGATGCATTTTTAAAATAAGCTAACATAAAAATTAAAAAAGAACATTCGTTTTCTTAAAATCAAATTTGAAATTTGTTGTCTCCCTCATATTGTTTTTCTTTCTTTTCCTAATTCCTTCGAAAGACGAAGAAAGTTATATCTTGTTTCTCTTACTCACACATAGAAAACCAACGTTCAACGTTCTATTCAGATTTAAATAATCCGTTTTGTTGTGAAACCATCCACAAATACAGTTAAACCATATAAATTTGTTGGATTTCTTTCACAGAAAAATTAAAGTGTAACTTTAATAATAAAGAAATATTTAAAGAATTCCTTAAAGCACTTGTGCTATAAGAACGTCTTTGACGGAATAGATTTTAGTGTCATATTATCAATTTTATGCGACAAATATGCATAATAAAAATTAGTTTCTGCCGCTTCTCTCCGACCAGCACCCAAGGTACGAGATGATAGCTTTAATTTTGTCCACAAGTAAAAGCACAAGGATGCTGTTAGTGTTCGTCGAATCAGAGTCTCCCCCGACCCTCGATTAGGTGACAATAACTAGAAATTGTAAATACTTTTGAATACAAAACAAATGTTTTAATAAAGAGCCTATTAATTGACTGGTTTTTACCACTGAACAGAACACACAATTTCGAAGAAGACCATCTCTTTCATTACTTTCATATGTATCCATTCATTGAGTGGAAGCAAAATACTAATATTATCAAAGCATCTGGTTTATCTCTTCGATTCTAGCTTTGAAAACCTGTCTCATTCGAACAAATAGTATTGATGATACTAGTTGATGAGGCCGGTGATATTATTTCTTACCATTAACCGTGGCCCATCGACTTAAAATTTTCGACAACGAACGCTTTAACCAACTGCGTCACCCCGATAGTAAGGTCTAATATTTATTATTGTATTGTCTTTTACTGTTTAAAATCAAGAGACAAATGCTGTTACAAAATTATATATGTGTATTAATCGGTTTTTTTTATTATTTTTTATGTATAATTTTGTTTTTGTATCATAATTAGTAGTAGATAACAGTCAGTTTATACAGTAATCATGTTCATCTATATATTAAACTTATTAATTATTATTTATTATTTAATTTAGCCGTAAATATTTTACAGTAGAAGGAAGAAATGAAACAGGAAACAATGTGAGATAGATTTTATATTAAAAAATTTGTTATTTGGAATTAATAAAAGCGATTTTTTAGGTATTCATTCAAAAATGCATCAAATATTGTATAAACAATGTCGATAAGTAAAACACATGGGCCATGTTTTAAACACTCAATATATTAGTGGCTGTAAAATACTCAAATGCTCTTATGGACCTAGTTGTTTAAATTACTGTTTGAATACGGAATTGCATAAAGTGTACGTAGTAGTACCCAATTGCTCGTATAATCTCAGATGTCCTAAGGTCTAGGATTATATGGACTTCACAAGAANAACACTCAATATATTAGTGGCTGTAAAATACTCAAATGCTCTTATGGACCTAGTTGTTTAAATTACTGTTTGAATACGGAATTGCATAAACTGTATTTCAATTTAAAGTATTTAAATCTTCAAAAAGTTTCAAATTGGAACTGTATGAACTGAGAACCAAAAGATAATCATTGTACTATATATAATTTGCGAGTAATGTGCACCAATTTGACTTGCACATGCAATCCTGCCTTAATCTTCTTTTGGTCGTCCAAAAACGAAGCAGCAGCAGCGTATCATCATCAAGCGAAAATGTTTGTTTTCTTTCGCCAATAACGCCACACACATGGCGCACGTTTTGCACGATAATTTATTTGTACCTTTAACCGAAAATTCCGTTTTCTGCCATTTTATGTGTATTTATTACTTAATATAATTATCTCATTGTGGGGAATTGGCCCCAACGACGACGACGACGTAATGCCTGATTGATTACGAGGAGAGGTCACTTTGGACATATTTCTCTTCTCGGACAATTTGCTCAATGGCAAACGTTCTTGTTGTTCTTGTCCCACTGGCTGTCCAGATTAATTCAATGGAAATTTGTTACTGCTCCTTACCTGTTGATCTTGCAGCATTCATAATTATATTTAATTGTGTTTCTGTTGTGAGCAACTCTCCTTTTTTCGCGTTCGCAAATTTAATTGAAGTCAATTGTTGGGAATTGCATTTTTTGTTGATTAAGCCGTATGTAATGATCTCATTAAGTGCTAAAAACCGGTCTCTCAAGATGGCTTATAATTTGAACTGATTGCCTTATATTGTGGTTTCGATTATTTTGAAAATAAAGAAATGTGTTTATCTACAATTATTATGTTTGTCTCAAGGGTAATTTTCTTGTCATTCATATTTACGGCAAATTAAATTCAAAGAAACACACATTTCAATTGAGCTTTACAAGTGAAATATTAACACATTTCAAATGCCAGCCGGCTGGCAGACGTTTCAATTTAGGAACATAAATCCCAATACAATGTTTAAAGTAAGACTTCCTTTATGCTTTACTTGTTAAAAAGAAAATAACATTGTATTATTGTTATTTACAAAACTGGATCAACGATCGAAATATGTAATTGGGCTTTTTTGTACTTATTATCATACAAATAATTGAAGACGTTACCATGACCAGGTAACTAACATTAATTTGAAACAATAAAATACTATAGTATTACTATACCAACACCAATAAAGCCAATGCGTGACTAAATATTTTGATGATGACGTTCACTGAAAATCAGCCAAACGTACAGCTTAATTTTAAAATTATTATTAAAAATGTTTAAAAGTGAATACCTCGATTTTTACAACTTTCATCATCATCACCATTAGCCTATGGGTATGTCCACTCCTGAACAAAAAGCCTCTCTTCTGGATCTCCATGTCTCTTTGTCTGTCGTCAATCTTCGCAACGTAGCGTAGCTCCTAAACATCTCCTCAGGACGTCATCCCATCTTTCCGCTGGTCTTCCTCTTACACGGACATTAGCTCTGGGAATCTACTCATGTACAGATTTGTCCAATTGCTTGCTCTTGCCACACGACCAGGTCATTGGAATTTTAAGGATTTGATTCTGGACAGGGCGTCTTCGATTTTAGTTCTATTCCTGAATTCTATATTTGTCATTCTGTCGATTAGGCGTACACCAATCATTTTTCTCTCAATACGGCATTTGTCTGGATTGTCTTTTTCGTTAAAGGCCATGTTTCACATCCATAAGCCAAGACAGGTAAAACACATTGATTATATACTCTTGTTTTGAGGTGTTGAGGAATATTTGAATGGGGACTAAACACATTATGCAGTTTGCCAAATGCAGCCCAAGAACGACTTATCCGTCTGGAAACTTCGTTTGTAATTGTATTAAAAGACATATTTTGTCCTAGATAAATGTAGTCGTTAACGAAGTTGACGGTATTACCGCTTTCAGTTTTAACTGTTGTTCCTTGAACATTGTGCAGCATCTTCATTTTTCCCTATCTTCAGCGACATCTGAATCAAGTCATTTATGAGGGCCTCAATGTCGCTAAGGTCAAAGTCAATAACAATTCAGAGTCGAGGAATATTTGCTCCATTTTCAATTAATTTGATTGAAATCAGGTCCGTGAACGAATTATTTATATAAAGCTATTGGGACATGAGTATAATTATTTGTTGTTACTAAATCGCATTTTTAATAGAAAAAGATTATATGAAGCTATCTTTTACGCAAAGCTATTATTACGACCTGATATTCAGATTCTTTTCGTTTCTCAATTAAATGCAAATGGTCCTTATGAATGATATATTCAATGATGAAAATTACTTAAGTAAATTTTTTTATTGTATTTATTTATAGATTTTAAATATATTGTCCTACATAATGTGATTTGTAATGTTTCTATTAAGAAAATGATTTTTAATTTCTCTAATTTTCAAAACGACATACGAAGTTCAGAGATTTTAAGACTTTTTAAAATTTATTTACAAACATGATAATTTACAAATGGTCGAGTGGTAACAGAATCGACTTCCTACTCTGAGGCTTTGGATCCTGGGTTGTTGGAAAAATGGTAATGGCGCCAAAAAAATGGGAGATTTAACTGGATTTGACAAATGCTGAGATTCAGACTCGCCATGTTTCTAATAGGACAAAAAAGGAAGAAAATGAATATTTCGATAAAAGTTTTGAAATAGAGGCTATTACAACACGAATATACCATGTATTTGAACGAAAAATAGGTAAATGCTGTGCAAGTAAGACACAGTGTGAAGCTTGTCTAATCAAGTTAGAGGGCGATCCACCGTTAAAATAAATCTAAATTGATTTGAGAGAGATAGAAATACTATAACAAAATATTTAAAATTACAGTCGAAAAAGTTCATAAGAATAAAAGGGGAATTCTCACACAACGAAATTTTCAAATAAGAATATTTACATAATAAATTTTTAGATATCGGGTTATGACATCAATATGTAGTTTTATTAAATTGGTGACTAATTTGCGTGAAAATTCTGAAATATTACCGCACGCCGCTATGAAAAGTAAACCGTTACAGAACCAATTAGCGTTAAAAAAAAAGGCTACTTTTCGATACGGAATTACGCAAAGATAATTTTCAATATCTAGTCAAAACCATAGTAAAAAATCCATTTTAAAATCCACTTAAAAAATACAACTGTAGTAAAAATAATCCTTTCATTAATGCTCATTTCATATCTATTGTGTGACTTTGATTTAGAAAATAAATAATATAAAATACAAATTCATAATCACTTTTGAAGAATATAAATTGACAAACTTTTACATTCAATTTCAACTTTTCTATTTTCTCTTAAAGAAACTGCCAACAATTACCAACTCGCATAAGCCTTGGGTTCATAAATTTCTAATAAGCTTTTCCAATTTGCAATACCAGGTCAATTAATCAATGTTACCATTTGACTAATCAAAGATGTGCAGTATCTGAGCTGAACTTTCTCTGCATAAAGTTCACTAAAAGTTGTAATATTGCACTGGAAGACAACCGCTATGCACACCTCCAAAACTAGTTTACTGTTGCACCACACAGCACAGCCAGCTGGAGGAGACGATGAAGAAGACTGGAAGAACAAGAGGAGCTTTGAAACCACATAAAATCCAATAAACAAGAAGACTTTCACAGAATCTCTCTAACCAATATACAGATACACACTAAGAGCCATGTGCAAGTCCAAACCTTAATTTCTTGTGTCAACATGGGAAATTGATTACGATAATTAATTTGAATAAACATCGCATCGAGAGAGTTCATAAGCATTCAGAAATCTGGTAATAGAATGGCTTCGGTGCGGGGCGACAATTTTTCATCTCACTTTATTATATCGAAACGGGCCAGAGTCATCATTGGATGCGACTTTTATTGATCGAATCACAATTTATGTCCATATTGATTTCGTCTCTTCAGCAGCAGCACCACCGCGGTCATAATCAGCAGAGCGTCCGTCTTCTGCCCGGAGGCCCACCAAATACCAGCATCTTTTCTCCCTCCCCACTGAAGAAAAAAAATCTTTCTATCAGTCCAAATTTGTCACAAAACATTTTTAGTTTCATCTCGGTTAAATTTATTCCAGTCATTATATTTAATATGAGCTTTTGACAAATTTCAGTAAACTTACAGTCAAGTGCACAAGTATTAGAATAGATGAACTACAAGATATCGGGGCTTGTTCAACTGGTTTGTGTTATTCGATTAATTAAGTATATGAAAGCAACAACATAAAACTCTTAATTTATGTATTATATATTACGAAAATTTCATGTTACTAGTAGTAATTTAGCTTCTTGAATTGATTTGAGTTTATGAAATTTGTATTGTTTTACATGAGTGAATTTGAGTTAATATAAATGGTTATGATCTTAAAATAATTCATTTATTAGAAAAATTTAAAACAAATGTTATCAAACCATAAAACGAGATCTCAACACAGATTCATTAAAAACGAGTAATAAAAATCAAAGAGTTTGCCAACTTTATAACTTCAAAAATAAGCTATTTATCAAAATGAATTAATGTTAAAACTTCAAAGCGATTATATTTTTTACGTTATCTCCGATATAACATATTGTTTGAGGTTTCTATCGAAAATCAACATAAACCAAATATTAAAAATATACTTTAGACGAGATAATTCTTCTTCTTTCTATGGACAGCTCTTTGCGAGCTTACACAGCCATACAGACTACCTACCAAGAGTCCCGATCGTTGGTTAATATCCCTTTAAGTTAATTATTAATATAAAACATTACCAAAGTTCAATAATATGCAATCATTTGTTTTGTTAAATATAAAATAAACACAATAGTTATTTGTTGACTTTACGCTCTTGTATAAAGTCAACTGTTGGCCTGGACTTTTCACTCGAGCAGGACATAACATTTTTTCACTCCACTCATGAGTACTAATATTTTAACAATTTCTCATTAAATTTCATTATTTACAACGAAAATTTAAAAATTGACATGCTTCACAAATGTTTTAAGTGAAATCTTAAATTGCAAAGTTAACGTTAAGTGTTGGAATTCCTCTTAAACACTTGGTCATAAGGCAAATGCCTATTTTATTGTGTATTTGTTTGCTTTAATTTCTGTAAAATAAATTTCCATTTAAAGCACCATATGGCTATTAATATAATTTCCTTACATTACAGTTAAGCAGATTTATTCCTGATATTTACATAATGTGTCGAAAGTCGAACAAAAACAGTCAAATTATATGCAGAT
>JXOV01014685.1:0-21999 GCA_001014945.1 Clogmia albipunctata
TGGGAGGTATAATAGCACGGGGCTACTATGGTTATAGTCTCGAATTCTACCCATAAAGTTTACGAGGAACCTTGTTATAATATAAATACCAGTCTGTCATTTTTTCCATACCGTTTTAGAAAACGAATTATTGTCGATTTCTGTTTAAAGCTGTTTATTTTTTTCCAGCTAATTTTTGGATATTAATTTTGATAATAGATCACCAAACATGACTACTGTTCAATATGACTTTGTTGTGTAACATCCATAAAGAATTTTAATTCAAAAACAAAATCGTTCATCCTTTTGTACATACTTCCCCTACATGTTTTCTATTGATAAGGAAGAAAATTTTATTTGGTTTTCTGTTCATACTCTCAGTAATTGTAATCGCTTTTAAGATTGGTATTTTCAATCATTTTTATTATCCAATTTCGAAATAACTGGAAGAAGTGATTCAGCATTCTAATGTTTCTAAATATTAAATACATATTTTTTTTTTAATTAATGATATTTATTTAAAACAAATTTAAATACATTTTTTGATAAAACTATAAAACATTAGAAAGACTATCACTTATGAGTTATCACATATGAAAAAGTTAGTTCTTTTCTTAATTTTCTTATGAAAAACCAATTTTTACTACAAATTATTATAAAATGCTGATAAATTCCACAAAATAACTAATTTTTCAGTAAAATTCTATAAAATTTCATTATAAAATCTTTGTCAAATTTGGTAGTATGTGCAAATCAAAACTACATAAACAACTGCGAGAAAATTAATAGCATGATCTTATTGGTCTAAAATAGGTACTTTTCTTGAACTTACAGTGTTAAGTTATATTCCTAGTGATGATTTCGGATCATATAATTACTAGGACCTATTAATACCAATTTTTAAAATATAATTTATAATTAAGGTTTAACTAAAATGGTGATATGTGAGCTATTAATTTTCCCGCAGTTATAAATTCTTTCTAAAAAAATTTAAAAATGAATTAAATTATAATTAATAATTATTATAATTCATATGAATATTTGAAAGAAAAAAACAATTGGTGGAATTGAAATTTGCTAAAAAGAAAAATAATCAGAGCTCACCTTCCCGACTTCCGTCTTTAGTAAATTTACACAAGGCGGAAGATGGCAAAATGAGGCGCAAATATCCTTTGTTCATAAACTACATTTAAAAAAGAAACTAAAAAATTGGAATTTCTTTAAAAATAACTTATTTTTAAGTGATTTATTTCGATTCAACTGTCTTTACCCACTTGATTGAGAGTGTATATCTCGTTTAATTGACTGCAATTCATTTCAATCGGATTCAATTTCACCGCAGACAAAGCCAAAGTGATTTATGCACCTTCGGAGGTGTATCTGGCATATGGACAACCCGCCATTCTTGATTGCCATTTTCGCTCCAATCCACCCCTCACCAACCTCAGGTGGGAGAAGGACGGATTCCTGTTCGATCCCTACAACGTACAGGTTCGTATTGACGTCATTTGGAATAAGCGTTTGAAATTGGAAATTTTTATAATTAATTGGTATTGCTTTCCCTATAAAATTGAAAAGTAATATCACGATTTTATAAATTACATGTTTTCCAAAACTATCAATAAATTTATAAATGAATTTAATTTTATATTATTTTAGTTTTATACTATTTGTAATATATATTTAATATAATGTTGTTATAATTTTTAAATTTACTTTAAGATAAAATATTAATTTAGCAATTATAAACTGATAAAAAATGTCCAATTTTGAAGCAGATATACTCTTAAAATGGTTAAATATTGGAAAATTACATAATTGTATAAATCTTTTTTTAAACTCAAATTAGATAAACAATTACTAGAAATAATTTTTCAATGATTGAAAGTGATTAGTACACGAGTTTAAATATAATTAAATTTATTTTATCTTTTTAATTAAACAATTCATGGAAAATGAATAAATAAAAGTCCTCAATTAAAAACATCAATTTAACAGAAGTCGAATATATATTTTTTAATAAATATTAAATACAAAACTATGTTTTAGACATAAAAAAAACTATAATATTTATTTAAACGTCATGTTGGAGAAATGGACCATAATGAAACTACAGTGAATGATGTTCAGAAAGCGAATGAATTGATTTTTAAAGAGACGAGCGTTTAATTATACGTTTTTCAATCATTTTTTTACAAATTTTATAAAATTCATAAACGATTTATAAACTTACAGAAATCAATAGCTGATTTTTGCGATCATATCGATAGGAAATTTTATTGGTCACTAAAAAAGGTTTAATAAATAGTGTCAAAAGTTTGTATGTGTATTTGTGTTCGTGTAAATTAAACGCACACGGACAGTTTGATGCTATTTTATTTGCGGCTAGGAAAAGACTGAAGAATACAAATATTTAATTAGGGCAATTTCTCTTGATGAAGAAATCAAAATGCATAACTGGCACATTCACGTCAGAAGTCGCCTGAAGCAAAACGGGGGTCAAATTCAGACAGATAATGGAAGCCGCGTATACTGACATTTGAGATGGTTCATCACAATAGGCTTCTAAAGAAGTGATGTTTCTCAAAAGAATTGTATAATACATAGTTAGTAATATAACTATGTCCATAAGATAAGACATTATTAAACACTTAGGTATTTTAAAAACACGAACGTACTGAGTATTTAAAAGAAGGCTCATTTGTTTAAAAATACTAATCAACCGTGTTTTATACAAAATTTTATACTTTTTAATAGTTATTTGTGCTACAAGGGTGCAAAGTCAACTGTTTTTTAACGAGTGTGAATCATTCGAGTCGAAGGCGAGTGTTTCATCGTTTCCGAGTTAAAAAACAAGACGTTAGACCCGAGCAGGACATAACGTTTTTTGTCCTCCACTCATGAGTACTTAAACTTTTACAATATCACATTAAATTTCATTATTTATAAGGAAAATTTAAAAATTGACATGTTTCACAAATGCTTCAAGTGAAATCTTAAAATGTAAAGTTACCGTTAACGGTTNTTAGACCCGAGCAGGACATAACGTTTTTTGTCCTCCACTCATGAGTACTTAAACTTTTACAATATCACATTAAATTTCATTATTTATAAGGAAAATTTAAAAATTGACATGTTTCACAAATGCTTCAAGTGAAATCTTAAAATGTAAAGTTACCGTTAACGGTTGGAATTCCTCTTTGCCAATTGGTCATAAGGCAAATGGCGATTTTATTGTGACATGGAACTTTAATTTATAGAAAATAAATTTCTATTCAAAGCAATATGAGGCTATCAATATAATTCACTTACATTACAGTTAATCAGATTTATAACTGATATTTACGTAATGTGCCAAAAATCGAACAAAAATATCCAAATTATATGCAGAAACGGTAAATATTAAAATTTTAATACAGGAAACGTTAATTAATTTGATACGTAATAATGGTCCAATGGCATAGCCGAGATCAATACTTTATGTAGTTTAAGGGCAACAATAGCGACCAAATTTTGACTTTGAGACAAATTTGTTGGATAGTTTATGACAGATTTTTTTTCACTAGTGAAATAAAAATTCAAAATTTCCACTGAGTGCCATAAAGTGAAACATTACGAAACTCTAATGGATATCGAAAAGCGTATGTTTCGATACGGAAGTGCAAAAAATAAATTAACAAGTAAATCTTTAAAAAATCACCGCTTTATTTCAATTCGAATTATTCAATTCCTTATCCATAGAGTATAATGAGGAGATACGTTTCAATGTGACAATAAATTCTAACAAATATGTACTTAAATTTTAATTTTATTAATTTTATTAATTTTATTTTACCATATTGATTAAATATTATCTGAAAATTAAAAAAATCGTTTTAAAAAGTTGTCATTAATAATTTTTATATAGAAATAACTAATTCTTCTAATGAATCAATGTATTTTCCAATTTCTTCATCTGCGAATATGAGAAGTGCGAATAAGAAGCTTCTTCTGTTTTTATAAATAGAAATGTTTCTCAATAGAATTGAATATAATTTATTTAATTAATAATCCATTTAAATTACACAGGGGGTTTTCTACAAGCCAAATGGCAGTCTTTATTTCAACAAAGTGGACGAGTCGCACACTGGCAGTTACTCGTGCACGCCTTACAATGAGCTCGGAACCGATGGACCGTCGCCATTGATCCATGTCATTGTCCAGAAGCCGCCAATTATAACGGTCAAGCCAAAGCCGCTCTACATTTACAAATTGGGGGACAATGTGACGTTCCCGTGCGACGCCAGGGACAAGTACAATTACCAAAGACCGCAGATACTTTGGATGCGAGTAGGTCAATTAAAAGCAAACCAACAGAATTGTGAAACTTAATTTGAGAATGAGAATCGTTGCAGAAAGACGGTAACCCGCTGCCTTTGGACAGAATAACGATAGATTACGGGAATATTACGATCGAGAAGATTGTGGAAGCGGATCGAGGGATCTACCAGTGTGTGGTGAGCAACGAGGCTGCGATTATGACCGTGGACACAGAACTGATGATTGAGAACATTGCCGCATATCCTCCGTATAATCTTACAACAAACAGCTCCAGTACAGCAATCACGGTCCGGTGGGAACCAGGTAGTGGTAGAATTAAGGGAACTGATTTTAATAATTTATTTGAATTCAAATGTGTTTTATTAATGAATTTCCAAAAACTACTAAACTATACACATTTAAAACCATTAATCTCGAAAACTGAAGCATGATGAACTTTTATGAAAAAGGCTCATATGGAATTTAAAATTTAGTTTTTTTTGTTTTTTTATTCAAATTAATTTAGTTGATAAAGTTAATCATTTTAATCAAGTATTACCTTTAACCATATTCTTCTAATCATTATTTTAAAAACGATTTTTACATATTGGCGTATTAATTAAGAGTATATTAAATTTTTGATAAGTAGACTAGTTACAGAGATGTAACCTCAATTTCAAGGTTCTGAAATAATTTTTTTTAAAAACCCGAATAGATGAAGATATCAATAGTTTGTAAAGTCTAAAACCTGGGAAAAATTATCTTCATTGATTTATTAATTCTAGTTAAGTAAAATTAAAAAAATAAATTGTTTGTGTAAAGAGTGTCTAGATGGAGGGTTAATTTTCATGACGCAGGAGTGCAAAAATTATACAGAATTGCAAAGATAATTGTTATAGCATTTTTGTGTCCATATGGATCTTCAAATTTACAAACAGTATATCTTTTTACAGATTACATCTGTGTGTCATAGCAAATTTGCAAACACTTTGGACCTTTAAAAAATAAACACCCCAAACCTGAGTAGCGCGTCAGAGTATGGTTTATGTTTCGCCCACTGTACCTGAACATTGGTATTGGTAAACACATTCAAAATTGGCGAAACATAAAACCATACTCTGACGCGTTACTCAGGTTTGGGGTGTCTACTGTCTATTCTTCACACTTTAAACAATTTTGCGAAATGTCGAACAAAAAAACGAAAAGCCGCACGTTCTGAATGGGTCAGCGTTATAGCTGCACCCTTCTTTTCTCCGATATGAGACAATCAACGTCCGCCAGCTAGACGCACAGCTCGCTAAATTCATACAAAAAAGAAGCGCTGACTTTGTTTAAACAAAGTCATCTGTTCTTTTTTGTATGAATTTAGCGAGCTGTGCGTCTAGCTGGCGAACGTTGATTATTCAAACAATCTATTGATGGGGGTAATTAGAGTAGACAATTTGAAATAAATTCAATTTCGAAAATTTGGGTCGCGATGTCATAGCTCACATTGAAAGTCTAAACAACCTGTTTATGACAACCGAAAATAGTAAAAAAAATCGATTTAAAACAAGATAATGATGACTATGGGGGGCTCATAGTGATTGTGGATGATAACATGGGACAGCTAATAAAGTGACAATTTCGGATAATATTTTCAGACATAGTGATGTTTATTAGTTACGGAGCGTAATAGCCTAATAGTATATTTCCATACAAGTGGTGAAATAGAGGTAATTACTGTAATAACCTATTTCACATGTGTATCGAACGCTATTTTGTGTAATTCTGAAAAAAATATCAGTTAATCGATAATTAATAATAAAAACGTTCGCAGCGGTCTCTTCAAATTGTGGAACAAGTTGTGGCTTACTCTAATTAAATTAGAGGGAGAACCACCACTTAAATAAATTTGAATTGACTGGAGAGAGATAGAAACATTCCTATCGTACTCTAATAAACGTTATCAACTGTTATTTAAAATTTTAATAATAAATTTGTATGGGTTATGAAAACAATATTTAATTTCATTAAATTGGTGACTAATTAGCAAGAAAATTTCGAAATATTATCGCACTCCATGCTGTAAAGTAAGCCATTACAGAACCAATTTGAGTTAAAAACAGGCTACTTTCTGATACGGAATTTCAAAAAAAATACGCTCCGTAACTAATAAACATTACGACGTATTTAAGCCAAACTATATTAAAATAAAGTTTATTTTAAAAAATTTGGCCGTACATGGATATGGAATTGGAATGCAGGTAACAAGTCATTTTGTTTTGTATTAATAGATATACTGTGTGTAAATTTGAAGATCTTGCTTCTTTTGGTTCCAGAGATATCAAGGATAGACGAGTTCGGTTATAACCTTAATTAATTGTATCCAAAATATATCAAGGATTTCGAAATTTGGGGTCACAATTTCATAGTATGCCACTAGTACCTCACTTTGAAAATCTAAAACTTCTGATTTCCAAAAATTAGAAAGTAGTATAAAAAATTTTCAATTCAAATAAAGTAATGATGGGTATCGAAAACTGTCCTCAATATGCATTTTTGGATACTAATATTGACTTAATTGAATAACTAACAAAATCACATTTTTGGGAAATATATTCTGACCTAGAGGGTTTTAGGCTAGTACGCGCCGCAGCTATCAAATGGCTCTATGTATCCAATATCCATGTCAACCCATACTTTTTTTTTTAAAGATCTTTAATTTTCCTAAAAATCGTCCATTCATCGTCTTGAACTGTTGTTTGAACGGTTTTTCGTGAATTTATACTTTCCGTGACTAGATATAATTATATTTATGGTATAGAAATATAATATTATTGTATTAATGAACGACTTTTAAACTATTTGCTGAAATACGAAGGTTCGCACGTGTACAATGTACATTGACAAATATTATCACTTTTAATTGTGTTGCCTAATTATCAGGGGTAATCTCACTAAAAGCGTATGCATGGAGCATAACTCTACAATCATTTATTTGAAGATTAATGAGGTTAATCAGTAAAACACAACAATACACTTAAAGTTAATAAACTAAAATCAAAATCTGAGTTATATTTTTAAATTTTATTTACATATTTCATAAATATATTCTAGGAATTGAATTTTTATAAAAATTGTTAAGTTATTCAATTTTACCCTAATTTTTTAATTGTTATTTTAAAGAATTAATTGTGATGTAACTGTTTTATCTCGAAGGTGTTGCGAGACCGACGACACAGTACAACATTTGGTATCGGCTGGCGGACGGACCGGAATGGAGGACGATTCATGTGAGGAATAAGATCAAGACCGAGGCAACGATTCCCTACTTGGAGCCGGCCAGGGAGTACGAAATAATGGTTTTGGCCCAGAATACTTACGGAGACGGAGTCTTCAGTAAACCGCATCGGTATTTCACAAAACGTAAGATGAACTGGTAGTTGATTTATTTTCTGGTAATAAAATTGATAAAAAAATTTAACAAAACAAACATAAACTAAATATACAAAAACAATACCTTAAGAACTTTATTTTGATAGTTCTAAAAACATTCTAAGGTGAATTTTCTTATAAATAAATATTCGAGAAACGAATGCTATTTTTGCCAATTTTTATTTGTAAAATAGCACAAAAACTAATTAAAACTAATTAAATATTTATATGGGAAACATAACTTTGATACTCTGGGGGCTTTTTGTAGTTTTAAAAAATATAAACATTCATTTAATGAAACATTTTGTTGTTTCATTCTTTAGACAAGAATAAGAAGCAGAAATTGAATGATAAGATGTATTTGTGAATGTTGTATCTTTTCATTTCAATAGTACATTGTTCATGCCTGTATTCATTCAGTTTTTCAAGCCGGGATGATTATTATGTTCAATTGAGAAAAGTTGCACTTTTTATTGAAGCATAAATTAATGAAAACCAGTACATTTTATATCAAAATTGGGAAAAATATTTTTTGTTGTCTTTCTAATATTCTAATTCTTTATTTTATCTAATGTTTTGAAAATGCATTTCTTTATAGAAAGCCAAACTTTATTTTCCTGTTGTGAAAATCCCACCTTCTTAAAAAATGGTTCATTTTTATCAATTTGTAGATACAATAATAAGACAGTAAAACCAAAAAGGTCGCGATGGACAAGTATGTTAAATAATAACAAAAACTTGATATTAAACAAGTATTATAGGGCTTTCCAATTAGAGACTTTCTATTGTAAAAACCGAGCATGATTTAAAAATAAACCAATGAATCTTCCAAATTAATTCTTTTTCAGTACTGTTCTTTTATTTAAATTTTCCAAATCTATTTCGATAAATTCATGAAATCTAAAACTACTGTCTGAAATTGATTAGAGAATAATTTTTTGCGCTTTCGTATATTTCATGATGCGTCACTTTTTCGAACTAGTAAAAATTATAACAGTAATATTTTGTATGACCCGACTTTTAAATCGGTCAACCCCACATTCCCACAAAATTTTAATAAATTCCCGTCAACTGTTTCGAAGAAATACTTCTTTAAACTTTGCATTGTTTAAAAGAATTTTATTAGGGGTAGCTCAACCTTAACACGTATGGGTATGATTTTTTACACATCTATTTTATAGTCCTTAATCATAATATAAAACAAAATCGCAAAAAATAAAGCTTGACCTTAAGACAGAATTTCTCCATATAATCCTTAAATTTTAATAGAATCGGTAAAGTAGATTGGGAGAACGAATTCTTCAAACACTGTGACAAGATAATTTAATATTATATATGGGTAAGATAAGTTTCTTTAAATTTGGTGTAATATGTTTCTAATTATAATGAATTTCGTAAAAAATATACAATTTAAAACATACGAGTAATCAGCCAAATACATATATTTAAAGTTTATTTTATTTCTAAAAAAAACAAAATATATCAGCTTAACTGAGTAGTAGGACCAAACTATTTTTTGTAGAGTAACACTCAATCGCATTTCATTCTTTATTTACAGCAAGGGAGTATCAGGAGCCAGAGCACTATCGCGATCCTATTTCCCCCTTTGTTCAGATTGGTCCACCTAAGAACGTGTCTATTGAGATCGTGGGGGAGGGATATTTGGTGAAGTGGCTGCCTCCGGATTACGGTCGTGACGTCCTTCGAGTCTATCTGGTGAGGTGGTATTTGCAGCCGAAGCACATTCTGCACGGTCAATCAGAGACGAGAAACACGTACTACGTGATCGAGAACCTGGACGAGGACGAACTGTACGACATCCAGGTGATGGCCCTCTCCACGACGGACTACGAAGCGGGCAGCGACCTCTGCGAGTTCTACGTACCGCCCTATCGACGGATGCGAGCCGTGGCCATCGGAACAGCCACCATCCTCGTCATCCT
Organism: Clogmia albipunctata; assembly: GCA_001014945.1. Classification (NCBI taxonomy): domain Eukaryota; kingdom Metazoa; phylum Arthropoda; class Insecta; order Diptera; family Psychodidae; genus Clogmia; species Clogmia albipunctata. The sequence continues at coordinate 9,639 of JXOV01014685.1, forward strand.
GCTGATCGTCTTCCTCGTCCTCATGTACATGAAGAGGAAATGGGTCAAGCCGCACGACCACCACGAAATCGAGAAGAGTCCCCACTAACCAATCTGTCCCTTTATGTTTATTTATTACGTCCTTAATAAATATTGATAATGTTTTAATATTAAACATGTTTGAGTTTTAAAGTGGACAACGAACAATGTGAGTATTTTATATGTTGATCATTTCATATAAAGTTTTTGCAATGCTGTCGTAGGTTAATTGAGATGACCCGACATATAATTGTAATTAATTGTAACCGTTTTATCGATTTGTTTTCTAGACTTAAATAAAGCGGTTAACTATGGAGAATTATCTGGATCTTTCTAAAAGTTTTTGGTTGATAGTGGTGTTTATTCTTCTTCATTGGCAAAAACTTGTAAATAAATAGTATACCAATATAAAATCATTTAATACAAAATGATTTACATTCTTGAAACCCAATTGCCAATTGTTAAAATTAGGCAAACGAATAGATGGAGCCGTTAATTTCTAAATTGGTAAAAAAAAACAGAAACTATTCTTAATAAAATACTTTGATAAGCCTTTTTAACATACTCGATTGTTTGCGAAAGTACAGTATTACATATAGCTCGACTTAAGGCTATAAATTCACACATGAGTACTTGATATCTGGAGCCAGATAATGCAGGAACTAATTAAGTCATAAACTCAGGTAATATAGCGGGTTTTAGGATACAACGCGCTCCAGCTAACAAATGTCTTTATACTCGTATACTCATGTCAAATCATGGTATTTTAAAGAACGTCGAAATCCCTAGATTATTATTATAGCTAGTTTTTTTTAATAAAGAAGGCGTTTAGGAAAAGGTTTATCCTTGCAACAACCTGATAGAGCCTTATGGTCCGCGAACCTTAGTCCTGTAAAGTATTTTGTTGAGCCAGAGTGACCCAGAAGAACAGTGTGGTCTTCGTTTAAAAAATTTCTAATGTTCGATACTCATATCATCATTTGATTTATAGTCCAGTAGATTTACAATGATAAGACCTTTCTTCGTACCAAAAAAAATTGAGATCAGATTGATACACTTCGAGATATTAATTAAAATTTAATCGAAAACCCCTGTCGTAAAAGAATTAAACGCAGTGTACGTAATTATTATTTTTGTTCTATACATTATTTTTATCATCTGCTTATTTTATTCCGCCTTTTAACTTTGAACAATAACATTGATTTTATTTCAAATACTAATTATTATCAAAACCACTTTCTCCATGTAGTGGGAGTTCGATTTCGGAATTTGACCAAAAGTTGGATTATTGTTAGAGATATAAAGTTATGGTCGTAAATTGTAATTTTACGTCGACAGGTTTGAGAGTGCATTTCTGTTCCAGCGAAAACGACGTCTTCCACTTAGTATGTGTTGCCACAAATGGATACAGAGGACAATGAATTAAAAATCTGTTCCAATTAACCCCTTGTACATCTGTTACTGCGTATTTTATTTTTAAATCAATAACAACATTGCCACGCTATTGATTGTTAATTATTGCAAAAATATTGACAATCAATTTGAATGGATGTTTTGAATAAAAAATTATTCTTATAAACAAAATTGCTAGGGTCAAAGCTCCGTTACAAATGGTTTCGAGAAGGAGAAATAAACAATATCAGTTTCTCTTTAACAATTATCAATTATTTAATTTTGCAAAGTTTAATTATAAGTTATGCATATAATTACCAATCTATCTTTTCGTTTGGTTTAATATACGACCATCTTATAAAAATAAGTATTTAAATAATTTTGAAACCAATTTAGATTTTTCGTCCGTTTATAATCTGTACCCGAAGGATAAAAATGAAAAACCATGAATTATACGGGGGCGGACTGCCCATAAAGTAGCCTACTACCTCAATATTGCATAATGAATATTTAATTATTTAGAACATTCTTTTGAGAAAAAAAACCGGTTAAGGAGAAATATTATTCGATGAATCGATTCTTCATTTTGTAAAGGATATCAATGATACTGCTTATGAACATTCTTGTCAATCATTAAAATTGCTCCATTATGTTTAATTGTGGTAAGATGTCATCGGTGGAACATTTGATCCTGGTACTCACTTGATATCACAGTTTAATTAATTTAAAGAGTGTTTTAGGATGAGGCTCATTTGATCTTTTATTCGGTGCGTCCTGTTTGACGTCCCAATTATAATTCTACTCTAGTGTTAGTAATCATTACTTGGAAATAGTATTAGTAATAATAATAGTAGTAGTATTAAATAATATGGTCCATGTTAGTGTACAGTAGTTCTTACACCACAGTGATTGTTGAAAAATGTCCACCGTCTTGTGAGAATGGCTAGGATACAGTTTTTCCAATAAAAGATCGACTTATCTTTTCTTCAACATTTTATTATCCTTTCGCTGCCTTAGACTACAAAAACTGAAAGATTTACATTACATTAGAAAAGATACATTACATTTTGAATATAATAAATACATATATTTAGTGGATTAACATAATTCAACAGTTTTTTGGCAGTTCACAATATTACAAAAAAAACGTGGTAATTCACAAAATATCTGTACAACAAAAATAATTGACGCGAGCCACCTAGAACGGCAGCAAGCTAAATTCATACAAAAAAGAACAGCTTGCCTTGTTTGAAACTCTCTTTCAACCTCTCTTTCAAACTTTGTTTTAAACTAATTTCTTTAAATGTATTGTATCTGGAAATTATCAAATTGAGACGTTCGCCATCTTGCATTTGTATTGGTTTTGTGTACAAATATGATTTTAATATTACTATTTCTTTACATTGTTCTTTTTTACGGGGTTTAGCCTTGCTATAAATCAATTAAAACAACAAATTGGTAATAAATGACAAAACAGATTTTAACAGTAGAACCTGGTTTTAAAAGTTTTTTAACAGTGATAATACGCTGTTTTGTCCCCCGAAAGAGGGTCCTATGGAATAAATAAAGAATAACTCAGGATACCAGATTAAAACTGATGCAGATAGCTAAGATAATATGCATATGAAAACACTTTGAAGATCTTATTCTGGATGAATATTGGGAATAAGCAACATGACCAAAGCTTTATAGCGCTTGATCATTTTTGACTGCTAACGCATCTCACATCTCTTCGTTCATGACTACACTGATCCAAACGGCATACAAACTGCATCTCCTATATTCTGAAAAATTCGCTTAGTACTAATTCTTTCTGCTTTCATAGTTAAAAAGACACGCACTTTACTGAAATATGAGACGAATTAAGAGCTTTTCGCCGCCAATTAAATCTATTTTAATTAAAAAATTGATATTTTCAACGTGTTAAAAAAAACCTTGAATATTGTTGGGTTAAATTAATTTGTTTTTGTGCAATTCAGTTAGTTAAAATGTTCGATTTGCGTGCGGCAAAGTCTGTCAAAAGTTATAATAGTGTCATAAACTAAGCCTAGATTCTCATACAAGTCAATCCGGGTCCTGATGACAGCCGAAGAACTCCAAATAAATCCCAAATAAACCAAACCAATGTTGTCAATTTCATCATCATTTTAAAACAATCAACTAAACACTTAAACTTAAATCTCAAGTCACAAAGGTAACACTTATCACAAACTAATTTACAAAAAATATCCATTGAATCGATATTTTACAGAGAATGGATTTGACATTTCAGTTTGTGAACAAAATTTGAATAAATGAAAAATACGGAAATTTATCAATCAATGTTCTCTGCTTAGATTTTCAATTTGACAGCACTAAAATAAAAATTATCAAAGTTAACTAGATTCCATTTTTATCCCGAAAGCACATTTGATTTAAGGAAAAATTCTCCAAAATTCATTTTGTTGAAGATGACCAATTAAAATAAATAAAAATATTTTTTTAAATTTCATAGGTAAGCTTTGTACGATAATGTAAAATGTACAACAATTTTGCACAAATATTATTCTTTAATTGATTGCTGTTTTTAAAACGAATAACTAGTATTTGATTTAGCAAAATTTAATTATATAGGTAATTAGGAGAGTATAATTGCCAATCTGTCTTTTCATGTGGCTTACTAAACAGAACTACATTCAAATTATTCTGCAAACTTCAGAGTGAGTAATTACTGTCGTTAATTAAAAACCTGTTTTAATTAAAGTATTGGAATTTCCAGGCATAATGCTTAAAGCGAATCAATTTACTAGAAAATTGTATCATTATTTTAATTCGAAACCATTGGCAATCCTATTTTGGGTCATTCACCTAATTCACCTTCAATCTCTGCGATCGCAAACTCTCTTCACCTTATAATAATAATAATAATTCAGCAAAGTGCTCAAGAGAACTTCTACCGGTCTTTATCGAAATAGAGCCATAGAGTGAAATGGCTTTCGTTAAAATATGTATTATTAAATTCTCGAAATGACGTTCACAGAAACTCTAACATTACATAATTAATTGCAAAAACATGTCGCGTGTTTCGCGAGGGGGCAATAATTATTATACGAGTATATCCAATCGCTGTTCTTTTGAACGTTGAACAAAGTCGGCGCTTTGTGACTCACTCACATACTGTTTTTTCTTTGTGTCAAACGGCCACTGAGATTGGTTGGCAATTGGAATGGAACTTGGAACTCAGCAGGCCGAGTACACATGTACCGAAGCCTGCTTCGGTGCTCGAGTTCAGTGCACGCGTACTCAACTCAGCTCTCGACTGGTTGATGAACGAACCGATTTCTTGGAGCTTTGAGCTGAGCTCTGAAATTAGTGTCTCTGTGCCAGGAACCGGTTTTAAATTCCCAGAGCGAGCCGAGACTCATCAATTCAATTAGCACAGAATTGGAAAAGTAGCAGAAACAATTGATGAAATTTTTATTCGATTCGTTTCGATTTTTGCAGTTGAAGAGAGCAGCTCAGAAGACGTCATCGTCCATAATTCAATTACCGAATAATTCAAACAACACGACACGAAATACCGTCATCAATTATGTTCCAAGGCAAACAAAAAGACGATAAGTGTGAAAAAATAGAGAATGTAAAAAATAGGATTTCTAAGAACAGTTAGGATTATTGTTGGTTCTACAAGAGTGTAAAATCAACTGTTTTTAACAAGGAAACGAGTGCCAAAAATCGTGTCAAAAGCGAGTTATTTTATATTGAAAAATCAAGTTATATAATAAAAAATAATTGTTTTGATATTAAAAACTGGTTCATTATGTTGTCGTTATTTTTAGTTTTAAACATTAGACAGGGTTTTTATTATCTGATTTAAAGTTATATAGATTTTTGTGTTACGCGGGTGTAAAATCATCTGTTCTTTGCTAAAAAACGATCAATAAATCGAGTCGAAGGCGAGTTATAAAACAAGATATAAAATGGATTTCACAGCTGAATAGCCCATAAATCGTCGTATTTAAGCCAAACCATATTGAAATAAAGATTATTAAATTCCATACTCATTGACCATAAATAGTTTTGGAATTGGAATTGCTGGGTTCGAGACATTGTCATGAACACAGTAAACTTACGATCAAATTTGTCGTATTGTCAAATTTTAGATTCCTTTTAGATCGAACTAATTTGAAAATTAAAAAATTAAATAAGGAATTTTTGTAGTGTTAAGAACTTTATTAAACAATAATGTAATTTTAAAATAGAATATTTCGATACAAGTGGTGAAATAGAGGTTATTACAGCACGAATTAACCATGTAGTTTGGCGAGCGCAGCGATTAAAAATAGGCAAATAAGTGCTGTAATAACTGAATTCACATGTGTATCGGACGCTATTTTATGTAATTTTGAAAGAAAACCAATTAATCGATAATTAAAAATAAAAACCGTTCGCAGCGGTTTTTTCACATTGTGTTTATTAGAGTGAAAATATGTATTTACATTAAATTTATGACAATTTGCGTGCACATTTTTGAATTATTTCAGCACTCCGTGTAGAAAAGTAAACCGTTACAGAACCAATTTGAGTGAAGAAAAGTTTACTTTTCGATACGGAATTGCACATATGATATATTAACTATTAATCTTAGGAATTTGGGTATAAAAGTGTTTTTTTTTAAATACAAATGTTAAGACTACTGAGGGTGTTAAGTTAATGTTACTTAGACGAGTTATAAAAATCAATTTACGCTTAAAGAGCCGTAAGCTATTTTTCCAATGCCATGTCGAATATTCGTAGTTGGTTAATTTTTCATACATAAATTTGATGTAAAATTTCACATAGATTGTCCTCGTATCCCATTTAATCAGCTACTTAAATCGTTGCAATTTAAAACACGTTTCATATATAGTTGATTAGATTTCCATATACATATTTTTAAAAGATTTACCTTCGGTTCGATACTTAACATTCACACTTATTTTGTAATTAAAAGAGCAAGATATAATATATACCAATTTTGACAAGAATTCTAGTGTTAAATTAAAATGGATTGAAATGAATATATTTATTTATCTTACTATTGGAGGGGTTATATTCTTTTTTATAAAAAGTATAAAGGTGTCATGGAATGCTAAAATTATACGAATAATAAAACCAGTTCACGCTTGAAGAACATTAAGATATTTTTGCACTTCTATCGCTAAATATTTTGCATATCATAAAGAAGTTGATACGAAATGCCAAATCTTAATCCAAGCCCATTTTTCTTAAGAGTGTGTTTAGAAAAACATGTTTAATAGGAATAAAATAACTAACGCTTCAAAGCCATATTAATTAATTTTCCTTTTTTATACAGCGAGCCAAGGATATATTTCTATAGCTACTAATTTTTAATATAATTCAATTCATAATTGATTTAATTCAATTTAGATTTAGCACTTGGAGCTTAAAAACTTGTTTGTTCTTTTATGCATTTTTTGCATTTTTATGACCTCCGTAAAAGACATCCATTAAATTTAATGGTCGTCAGTTTTGAAGGGCGTGGCTTACCTGTAATTTGTCAGTATTAACGATTTTTTAAAAATTTGATTGGAAAAACCATCTATTGGAAACTACGCCTTGCGGCTATGAATAAGAGAGAGATACAAAATATTCGGCCACGACTAAGAGAGGGATGCAAAATATTTCAAATTTTTAATTTAGAGCCACTCAACAATTTTTAATAAAACAATTATTTTTTTTATTTTTGTGTAAATTTTATTTAAAAGTGCTTTAAGTTTTGTATAAAACACGATCGATAACTTATCTTATCGACCTTGTTGTATAAATAACTATTATACGCACACATTGATGATTTAGGTTTTTCACACTCGGAATTGCAAAATTCAATAGAATAGAGTCCAAAAACTGATAAATTTGAATTTGATGTAGAGGATATTAAATTTCTTTTTAGTTAATATTTTTGTATTAAAATATCTTTAAATAAGGCTGGTAATCCTATCTAAATATTTGCCAATCAACGTTGGTCGAAACAATGAATGAAAATCTATTTCCAACACGAAAAAGTGAATAATTGATGTCGAGGATACTAATATCCCTAAATCAGGAAAGAGGTATTTTTGTTTCTGTTAGATTGAATGGAAGTCTGTTCTAATTCTGTCTTGTCTCTCTCCGAAAAACATCCATGATTAGTTTTTGTCATTTAGTCTCTCTCGATTTTTTATAACAAAAGAGATTAGCTTGTGACTTTAGTCGTCGACATTTGGTTTCGGATGGCCTAATATTACAAAAGCCCTTATTAACATTTCCTCAATGTCCCTCAAAAAGACGTCACTGACCAAATTTCAGTCCAACTAATCGCGTTTTCCCTTTCCACAGCTGTTCGAGAGCAAACGCTTAATCGAATCGAATCAAATTAACCGAATTTCACCTCGAACTTGAATTTTTTGGTTTCCATTTCCACAATCGGATTTGGAGGTGAATCCATCATCACTATTTTTGCATATTGATGAACACAGAGCGAATCACTTACGAGCAAGCCATCGAAAGCATATGGTTTTTATTGAAACGTAAAATTAGGTAAAGATTTCCATGCATTTCCTTCTTACAAGTTGTTTTGTATTATTTATATCACACACATACATCCGCAAATACAGTTAAACCCTACATAGCAAAACTGACGTACATATAAATTTGATTAATTTCTTTCACGGAGATCACACATTAATGATAAAGAAAAAGCACGTGGGCTTTAAAGAATTCTTTAAAGCACTTTTGCTATAAAAACGACTTTGACAGAACAAATTTGAGTGTCATAATATAAATTTTAAGCTACAAAAATGCATAAAATAATTAAAAGTTAGGTTTTCATATCGGTTTGAGTTATGTAATGTGTCACTTATTCACTAGTAAAAACATAGAATTTTTTCTCCTCGTTTAAAAATGACATAATCTACAAACAATTATCTCCATGTCAGAATTCAGACACTGGTGTTTGACAATCATTTCTTCAATAAAAAGAATGATTTCATGCTATTTTAGTACAAATAAATATTTTTTCCAAATAATTTTATTTAGAAAAAATATTTATTTGTAGTTTTCATATATGAAACTGAGATAAAATAGTTATTTGTGCTACTAGGGTGTAAAGTCAACAAGAAACAGAACTTGAGCTGGACAGAACGTTTTTTGCACTCCACTCATGAAAACTCAAATTTTTACAATTTCACATTAAATTTCATTATTTACAACGAAAATTTAAAAAATGACATATTTCACAAATGTTTCAAGTGAAATCTGAAATTGTAAAGTTTCCGTTAACGGTTGAAATTAAAATCAATATAGTTTATTTCCTCTTAACTTTTTGGTCATAAGGCAAATGCCTATTTTATTGGTGCATGGAACATTTGTTTACTTTAATTTATGTAAAATAAATTTATATTTAAAGCAATATAAGGCTTTTAATATAATTTACTTACATTACAGTTAAGCAGATTTATCTCTGATATTTACGTAATGTGCCACAAATCGAATAAAAATATCCAAATTCTATGCAGATCGCTGTCGAAACGGAAAATATTAAAATTTTATTACAGGAAAGGTTTACTAATTAGAAACTTAATCACGGTCCTATGGCATAGACACGACCAACATTTTGTGTAGTTTAAAGGTAACAATGGCGAATAAATTTTGACTTTGAGACAAATTTATTGAATAGTTTATAACAATTTCTTTCAGTCGTGAAATAAAAATTCAAAATTTTCACTGAGTGCCATAAAGTGAAACATTACGAAAATCAAATGGATATCGAAAAGCGTATATTTCGATACGGCAGTGCAAAAAGATTATTAATACGTATCTAAATTTCATTGAATATCTGTTTCTTTTTTGTTTGCGTTCGGCACCGCTTATTTAGGTAGTATAGGTATTACACAGTAAGGAAGGATAAAGGGTTAGTTATGGATAGAAAGTTAGTATGGTAAAGGAAAAAATTAATTTAGTTAATGTTAGTTTTTGTAGTAATTTATGTTTTTTAAGTTTATAATATTTATTTATTTTACTTTTTCTATTATTTCACTACTTCTTTCCTTAACCTCGACTTCACGAACCATCTACAATGTTTAAGGCTTATATTAAAAATGTTAAATATTTTTAATTCATATAGAAAATAATTAATTTCTAACCAAAAGCTGTAAAAAATGGATAAAATGCATGAAAATATTTTCTCTATCGAAAGTATGATTCAAAAATACAAATTCTATATAAAATTCGCATTCCATTTTATTTCGGGACAAGCCTTATTTGCATTTCCAGTCTGGAGCTGTATCGACGACGATAACTGATGATGATGGACGCGCCAGCATTAGAACCTCCCGGAAGCACTCGATGATTAATGCCAGGGCCATTGTATGGGATTCCATTTTATTACTGTCCAATGTTCAAATCATTTGATTTTCAAATTGCACCAACAATGTACGCACCCGTCTAAGGTCGATACTCCCATTAAAGGCTATCTGAAATATTTATTCAGGAATTGTAAATTGATACTCTTAGTACTGGGTTTAGGCAGTACTGACAATACAATTTGATTTTAATTTTTGAACAATTCAATTTCTACTAAGAGGCTTTATCTATTAAATTGCGTTTGTGTTAGGCTTCATTTTTATTATGAGTATATAATCTTTAGATTTGTATTAAAGAACATTACACAATATTTTGGTTAAAGTTTAACTATTTAAAAATAGTCGATTTATGACAAAAGGTAAGATAAATTGTTCTTCATTTTATACTAAAATTAAACTAAATAAATGTACCATTGTATCAACACTTTTAATTTTTTAAATATTTATAATTTTACTATAAAAAAAATATTTCAATTGCTGCAGTCGGTTTCAGTAAACTCCCGGTTCCATGTTCCCCGAGCCTACAACAAAAACATACATTGTAATTCTATTCCGTCCCTTCAAGCAACGGAATATATTCGTATTTCAGGTTTTTTCTAAGATATTTTTATTTTGACGCTATATTATTTTACTTTTGGTAATACAAACGAAAATGGATATAGTTAGAACACATTCCTAATATTTTCACATAGAAAAAGTAAGTAATTAATTAAATATGATGTGAAATATGAACGAACATGGCGAACCAAACTTTAAAACACACTTTTTGTCACCTAAAAATTAAATATTAGAACAAAATAACATATCAACATGATTAATACAATTATATCAATTTATGTAAATCAATATCTTTATTTTGTACGTTATTTACATAAAACGGAAACATTTTTCAATTATTGAAATTTTCACAATTTTTTTGTTTTTCTTCAGCGAAACACAATTTCCGCACAATAATTTTTTTCTAAACACTTTACTTAATCATTTCAATGCGTATTTTAATTTGAAAACCTTGAAATATAACTTAAAATTATCAAATTTAATCGAATTATTTTATGAAAAAAAATAAAACGTCAAATATAGCGGCATTATGAAACCGTCACCATTTTCAATTGGAATCTTTTCCAAGGCGAAAGTGTAAATTGTTCGTGAATTTACTGAAACTAGCTGCTGTAAGGTAAGGGTTTAATTTATAATTTATCTAATATGATTCCGGGTTAGAATTTATATATTTATCAAAGTCGCTCAACACAGAATAAGTCTTGTCGATTATTTGTTTAAAACAACAATGACTAATGGACTAATAGAAATTTCGTTGATGACGTCATCTGTGAAATGTCAAACTTTGTTTAAGTATCTAAAATAATATTATAGTGTGTTAAAATGATTAAAGAAAGTAGATTAGAACCGAAATGTGGAAATAATCCTAAATGTTAGTTCCTTGGGTTTTCCTTAAAATAAAGAAATGTTTAAAATTTTTTAAAGTTAAGAGTATTAAGAACACAATAAATGTGTACTGTGATCATTTTTAATCAGTCTGACTCAAATGCTCCCCACATTCTCTCAAAAGAAAATCTACGCGACCTCTTTGTTAATTAACTTTGAAATTTATGAAATTTGATAAATTTGATACGTATTCATTATAAATCATACTCCCAGTAACATGCTCGGGTTCTCAGCACTCAATAATTATAAACCATTTGACCAACTTACAATCCCAGAGCTCTAGGATTAAAAGATTTAAATTGCTTTAATCATAAACCTCATCTATTTTTTCAAACCGCCAATATATATTCTGCAATAAATAATTTTTGTGCAATTCCGTATCGAAAAGTAGATTTTTCTTAACGCAAATTGGTTTTGTAACGGTTTACTTTTCTGCATGGAGTGCTGAAATAATTCAAAATTTGCACGCAAATTGTCACCACTTTAACGAAAATACGTATTGTTGTCAAAACCATTTCGTTGTGAGTAATCTCATCTCACTCTAATAAACACACTGTCTTACTTGTACACATTGTGTCCATAATTTGAAGAAAGAAACCGCTGCGAACAGGTTTTATTTTTAATTATCGATTAATTGGTATTTTTTTTCAGAATTACACAAAATAGCGTTCGATACACATGTAAAATTGATTATTATAGTACTTATTTACCTATTTTGACGAGCGCAGCGAGTTAAATTGGTAAATTCGTGCTGTAATAACCCCTATTTCACCATTTGTTTAGAAATATAATAATAAATAATTTCTTTTATGCATTTTTGTTGCTTAATNACGACACTCAATTTTGCTCTGTCAAAGTCGTTATTATAGCACAAGTGCTTTAAAGCACGTTTCCTTTTTCTATTTTTATTAAAGTGTGACCTCCGTAAAGAAATTCATTGAATTTATATGGTCGTCAGTTTTGAAATGCGTGATTTAACTGGGTTTTGTTAGTGTTTTTTTTTTTAAATAAGCCACCTATTGGAGAACTCATGAACTACGTTTACTTGTGGTTTATCATAGAGACCGCACCATGTATTTTTACAGACATTCAAAGAATTTGTGTTTATTTATTTAAAAATGCATAAA
>JXOV01014685.1:22223-33055 GCA_001014945.1 Clogmia albipunctata
TTGTGTCTAATAACCACTTATCTTATCGATCTTGTTGCCTAAATAATTATTAAAAACTATCAAATAATGGTTTCATTATTAATTTCTAGATTTAAAAAGAAATATCATTCCAAATTGCACCAGTATTTCACCCAAATTAGTATTGCAAGTATTCTATCTCTGACAAAGTATTCAAATAGCTAAAACATTGACAAAGTACTCACCTCAATAAAAAGAGAATAGTAAATACGAGTATGAAAGGCAGTGACAATGTTGTTCTAATTAAATGCAAATTGATATCAGGCCACAGAGCGGGAAGACAAGACAAGGGGGAGAAATTCGCAATATTTCTGCTCCTTTGTTCGTCTCGAAATCGTGTCGTCGTCGACTTTGCACAATTGAACCAGAAACAAGTTTGCATAATTCCATTTAGATGGTTTTTATGAGGGGTTGTTGGCGAGAATGAACTGCGTCGTCGATATTTTTTTAGCCAACAACCAAAAGACGTGGTGAGTGCAAGAACTGGAAATCTGGATGAAGAATGGTCTTTGTTTTCGAATTGAGGCATTTCAGATTTTTTCCTCGATTCATTCATGACTTTCTTTTGAATTTCTTTTTGTGTGGTGGAAACGATTAAAAGATTGATTTATTGGCAATTAGGGTCAAAAGTCTATTGCTTGAAACGGTAATTGCCATTTTCAATGGGCGAAAATGAATTAATATTTAATTTTGCAAGAAATAATGCGCAGATATTTGTAACAAAGGAAGTAGGGGGATTTTACGGGAATGGAATTTCATAACTATATTTTAATTATTTTTCTCTCTGTTCTCTTGCCAAATAAAAGTACCGTTTAAAAAGTCACAATTTATTTATCTATTTTTTCTACAAAGTCAACTGCTTTTATCAAAGAAAAGAGATAAAAATAAAGTCAGCCGTTAGTTTTTCATCGTTTTCAAATTAAAAATGGAATTTTACATACTAGGATGAAAATCTCTTGATAACCCTATTGACAATACATTGAAGAAAGATTTTTTATACAATTCTGTTGAAAAATGTTTACATTTTAGTAGCCAATGCTTCCTCTAGAAATTGTTTTATAATCGTACAGTGTTGAATAAAGTATAATTCAACACCCACAGACAATAAAAAATTGTGTAAATACACGAAATTAGTACTTTGTACCAAAATTCAACTACTAAAAATTATAACTTTTGAACTTAGTAACGTAGAATGAAAATCTATTTTGACGTTTTTCATGTCACTATAATAAAGAAGGCCATGATTTATTAATGAATTTAATTTTTTCACATTAAATGACAAAAAGAATTTTTTTTTCTTAAATGTTGGTTCTGGCTTCTACATGTGGTTTAAATGATAAGTGCTATTACAGGAATATCAGTGATACAGTGCTTGGTGCTCTCTCTCTCTATTTCCGTGGTATATTGAAAAATTGAAACCCTAATTTCTATTCGCTTGACAAGTACTTCCCTTAGTTGTATGTGTTTGGACCTTAATTTAGTAGTACTGGATTGTCTTCTTATTCTTTACTTCATATTTCGCGAAAAAATAGCTAATAAATATGTGAAGTGTATAAAATTTTGTAAAAAACTGGTTGGAAAAACACATAATTAAACACTCTACTCGAGTTTAATTATGGTTCATTTTTCCTACACGTTGTTTAAATAACTATTAATATATTACACCAAATCTCGGACGCATCCGTTCCATACGGCATTTTAGAAAGTATAACATTTATACAAGAAATGCAATAATTACTAAATTTTGACATTGACATTCAAATGTAGTAAGGATTTCACCGTTGTCCCTTCTATCTTTTATCCACTACAACATAATCATGGTCATAAGATATGAATTTTAGATAGATCGGTGTCAGTGTCTTTTTTTCGACCTAATTGTAAAAATATATATTTTCATATTTTTTTTTATTGGATAGCATATTTTAAACTCATTAATGAAAAGAAAATAATAAAATCTACAAGGATATCAAATAACATTAAATTTCATTTCTAAAAGATCTAAGAAGATGTTGATGCTCGTAATTGTGTTTTTACCTAAAATAATTTACAATTTTAAGCACAAATTTTTACTAATGAAAAAGTGCTACATTACGAAACTCAAATAAATAAAAAATAGCTATGTGTGCTTTTATTTAACGTTTTACCGAGGAAATGAAAGTGAAATATGAGCTGTTAGGCGAGTGTTTCATTGATCCCGAGTGCCAAAACGGATTTTACATCCGAGCAGGACATTCATTTTTTGCACTTTCCTCAGAAATTCACATTAAAAAAATGACTGTTTCAATGGTGAAACATTACGAAACTCAAATGGATAACAAAAATCTTATGTTTCAATACGAAAATGGAAAAATCTATTTTACACCCAAGTAGGACATAATTTAATTTTGTGATTATTTTAAAAATCTACGAAAAACTAATTTAAAAATATTAGACATTACAACGGTATCTATTTGACTTGTTATAACGGCTAGTATAAAAATGTGCATTTTATCAGCCAAAATTTGTGTTAAGAAATTATGATTTTTTACTAACAAGATATTAACCAAAATTTTTACTAGTGCGATAAAAGGACGCATTAAGGAACTCAATGTTGAAAAGCTAGCTTTTTTTTCTTATTAACAATTTATTTAAAAAATAATTAGAAGAAACAGGAAAATATTAGAATACTTTATTTATTAATTCGTTATCATCGATATACAGTAGAATACGTTTAATAAGACTCCGCTTATATTGACACTTATTTTGACGAATTATAAAGCGAAATTAGGTTTTAATATAAAATGCATTATAAAATATAATGATATAACGACACATTTCTTCTTTGTGTGTTCGTTTTCGGTGACAATAAGTAGACCCTGTATAGAATCATCAGTTCATGGTACTAATCACATCATAAGAAATAACGATTCGTAAACATGATATTAAATTTTATGAAAGATTATCAGAGACTGGAACATGAATAGATAGGGCATTTGACAACTTTGATAACGTAAGTTAGACCTAGACCGGTAAGTGTTGTTGTGTTGTAGAAGAAGTTATTAGTTTTTTTATTATATTTTTTAAATTGATCACTATATAATATTTCGAACAAAAATGGAGTTATATTTTTTTCCTTTGTTCAATATGCTTTGCGTGACTTCTGATTAATATAACCGGTTTCTACTTTAATTGATCTTTAGATCAGAAATGATTGATTTTATAGTCTGTATAATTTATTTTAGCTTTTTATAACTTATAGTGTATAATTTTTTCATAAAGAATTATTTATCAAAATAAAAACAATTTTTTAATATTATTCAAGAGAATTGGCAAATTCTCATCACGCGCATACTCAAAGAGAAAAAGACACCAATCCTCTAATTAAATCCGTTACAATTTCTATTAATTTAAAAATGTGTTAAAATTTAAATTAAACAAATTTCATTAAATTTTGAAAATTATTTTGGTATTGGAATTAGTTTAAACTCTTTGGAATGCGCCTCTTAAACGACTTTATTTAGATTATATTTTCTATAGTAAGCTTATATTTTAAATAACATATACAAGTTAATTATTAAAATTTATTCTAAAATATAATAATTAAATAAATTGAATTCGATTAAATTGCATAGCGAAAATCTCTGCTTTGATGTTTGGAGAAAATTCTCTTCTCTCCGAACTTTGTTTGAGAGGCGCGAAAAAGATAGCGCTCTACAAAAAGACATTGCCTCTCAACATTGTGGGAATGAAAAGCACCAGTTTTCTTTCTTGCTCTTTCGCGGGCTGCTAAAATCCAACTCGAATTTTATTATTTCGCGTTGGATTTTACTATTATTTGAAAAAAATCCATTCGACCATTGACAAAGTGTTGTCGTTGCCGCCGTCGTCAATGGAGGAATAAAATTGAACAAGACTTTGTTCAAAACGGTGCTTGTTTCGGGGATAATAAAATCAATTCCGAGTTGAGTGAAAAGCAAAACAAAAGTGTCTGTTAAAATCGGGTTTTTCGAGAGTTTAGTTAAACAAAAAATGCAATGGTTAGTTGGTATTGGATACACAAAGAAATAATCGATTTTTGGAAACAGCAATAAAGTGTGTGGTGATTGAATAATATTAAAAAGGCACGAAAATAATATTTGAGATGATGGATTTTCTCTTTTCATTCAGCGCTTACTTAGTTCAAAAAGTTTGGAAAAAATGAGTGAATGAAAAAAAACAAAAGGCATAATTTGGTGAAATTCGTGATTCTTGGATATTATAATAATATGTTTGGTTGGAATAAAATGTTGTCGAGGAAGGAAATTTGTTGCGGAAAAACGCCTTTTCACAAAGTGTATGTAGTGCTTGTGTGCGGGAAACTGTTTAAATCGATTTTCCTTCCCCGGGTTTTGTTTTTCTCTCCGATCCCGGCGACGGCTGCGATTCCTATTTGTGTGAAGTGCACGGAAGACTTTCCTTTGGGTGCAGCTGAACTCGCGATTGAAAGTGGGCCACCAAGCCTACTTTGTTCTCCATTTATCTATTTCTATTTAAGTTCCCATTCTATCCTTTTCAAGTCTTCTACCAATTTGGTGTTTAGGCGAAAAGGAAAATGCTATGGGGTTTTTCGTATGTCGGGAAAATATAAACACACCTATTAATAGACCCATTTTCGTCAATTTGGTGGTGTCGAAAGCAAGGCTTTTGAAATAGAACCCCTCGGTGTGTCTGTTTTTTATCATTAGAGTATTTTTTCGCCTAAAAGTCTGCCCTAAACAAGGCCAAAAATACATTTTGTGTTTTGCACCTGTCGAATTTGGCACAGCAGTCTGTTTAATTAAACTCGAGATTGCATTTTTTGGTTGTTGAAAACAGAGTTTTTTTTAGGAAAAGTGGCTCGTGTTTTATTTATTAGATGGGAAAAACTAAAAATAATCGCCAATTTATTTGAGAATCTACTCGACAAACTGCTGATCGAAACGAACGAACGAACAATGGGTTTGTTTGAGTGCACGCGTACCCGAGCTCCGCGAGTTTATTTGCACTCAAACTCGGCGCGGCTCAATTCATTTTATTGCTGTTTGTTTGCACAGAGACATAGGGGCTACCCCGAATGCTTATTTAATTATAAATCATTGCCCAAATAATTGTTTCGCGTGTGATAGCCTTTCAATGTCATCCAGTTATCTCAGAGATGGTCCTTCGTATTTTATTAAATTAAGTCATTATTTTAAAAATAATTGATAAGACCAAAAAAATTTAATGGATATTTTGATTGAAATTTAATTATTTTCTTTTTGAACTAGTGTGTAAAATAAAGTTTATTTTAATGTTAAATTGGATTAGTAAAAGTTTTAATTCGAAAATACTTGGATTATAGTTTAGTGTAAATTAAGATTTTATAGGGTTTTCTCATGAGAGGTTCCATTTAATACTAAATTAAAATATATCCAGTATTTTAAAACGGAAATCTATAATTTTTCATGTCATGGAAAAGATGATGATATGCCTAAACTTAAATGTTATGTTAAAGCATTAAAATTGTTAAAAAATACTTCGATAATGTTGACAATTTCGAATTAAATTTTCTCAAAATTTAAACATTAAGTTCCCGCTATGAAGAAGGAACGAGGCCTAATTTCATATAAATTAGTTGGAACACCGTTTTCTCTTTTCTTCTTTTTTTCCAATATTTCTGAATGTGTTTGGATTTGGAAATTTTATTCAAATTTCATAGCCCAATTCAAAATCAATCATAGTAACCAAAGTTTTTCATTCACAGAATTGGCAATTTGTACACATTTGTCGCGTTAAAAGATCAATTTGACTTTGAAATTGAAATTTAATCATTGTAATACGATTGAAACAGGATGCTGAAGATGTGTTCTCATTAAAATAATGGTAGTTATCAGATTTCTAGTGAACCTTCTTTAAATTTCAGTTTTAACAAAATTTTACTATAAAACCATTGATTTGTATAATAGTATTTGTGCCGTGTAAAAATATAAATATAATTCTATCCAAATTTTGCCGTTTCTTCTTCATGGCGAGGGTTTATTTCAATTTTGCTTCATTATGCCAGAGTTTGGTACGCCATCTTACGAAACAAGTAGACAATCAAAACTAAATTTCAAAATATCTCTCAAAATAATCTCAACTAAGATTATAACTAATCACTCATTCAAACTAAAAATGATAAACGAAACGCAAGTACAGCACCAGAGATGGATTGGAATAAAAGGAATTTTTTATTAAAATTTGACACAGAAATTTGAAAAATGAAAAATTTGCAACAACAACCATCGCTTCAAGAATAAGGAATTTGGTGTAAACTATCAAGGATCCAAAAATGACGAAATTAAACTCTCTGCAATAGGAAAATATATAAACTTATTATATGATATTTTTTAATAAAAATTATAAAAAACTAATATTTTTCCTTATTTATCATCTTCAAGCTAAACTCTGGTTTATAGCTTTTTTATTCGAAATAAAATTGAGATTACATCTATAGCCCGAAAAAAACAATATCTAATCTACAATAATCTTGTTATTATAGAGTACTTACTTATGGAAGTTTCATAAGATTTCATGATTCAAAATTTTAGTTAAAATTTTACTCATGGAAAATTTTCATACGAAAATATAATCCATAACAGAAGCCTAAGAATACAAAATTCTATTTTTATTAATAGGCAAAATAACACCGATATATGCAAATTAAAATATTGTGTCAAGAAAGACTAACATATGTTTTATAGCTTTCAAACAGAAATGTCAAATATTTTTAAAAATACTCAAGATCAATTTTCCTACAGACAAGTGTTAATTAAGTACACATGTACTGAAACACAGGAAATATTTTTGAAATCAAAAATATTTATTTTCAATTGAAGGCATGGCAATAATCCAATTCAAAATTACTTTTTTAAATAATGTTCTTACCTTCAGAAGAGTACACATGCACTTAATACAGACATTTTTGAGTGACAATATATATTTTCATTATAGAACAAAAATGCCATTTAGAACAATAATAATTACAAGGAAATTAATTCCTTCTTAAATATTTTATAATGGACGAAAAGAAAAACATTAATTAGGTTAATTGTTCAATTACATCACTATTTGCTATATGGACTTCAATAAAAGATAAAGAAAGCCTATCTAAAAATAAGTCGATAAATGGAAGCTATTCTCTGTTTTGATAAGTCTGATTACGCAATAGAAGGTTTATTTCCCCGAAAAAACAATAAAAATAATTGACGTCAAGAATAATTTTATTTTAATGCCTTAATTAAATTACCTGTTTTTAATCTAATGAAACAGTTTGATTAAAATCACAATGAGAAATTCTGTAACAAATTAGAATCACAAATGGAAAACTATTAATTAACAGTAGCAATAAAGGCATAATGTTGAATTATATTATAGTTACATTAAAAACTAATAAAGCTTTATGAGGCATAACAATTGTACGGTATATAAAAATATTAATAGTTCAAATCCCTTAAAAAAACCAGCTAATTTTATTTCAGTCCAATAAACTCAAATTATAGAATTGTAATTATGCCTCTGTGTCCTAGCGGTTAGCACCCTGGACATCCTCCTCGAGGTCGTGGGACCAAATCTCGGACGGATATTTTTCTAGCGCGAAAAAGTTTCCAATTGTGTATATCATTAACATTGCGAAATAATATTCATAGCGAATTATAAAAATAAGTAATGGCGCAAACAAATAAATAAAATGGGCGGATTGACTGGATCCGTTTACAACCGGTCTAGGTGCTATTAACTGAAAAAAAAACAGTCAGTGCTGTGTGCTGAAATAATTCAAAATTTGCACGCAAATTGTCACCAATTTAATGAAAAGACATATTGTTGTCAAAACCATTTCGATGTGAGTATTCTCATCTCACTCTAATAAACACACTGTCTTACTTGTACACATTGTGTCCAGAATTTAAAAAAAACCGCTGTGAATGATTTTGTTTTTATTTATCGATTAATTTTAAAATTTAACTTCTTAAACAAAATGTCTAATTGAAAAATTAACTAATTAGTTGGAACATATATATTTAAGCAATTGAAATGTAAATAAGATTCTTAAAGAACCAAATAAAACATAATTCAATTGTATTGGAGTACACCGTCCGGTCTTCAGTTTTGTGTTAGTTCCATACAAATTATATTATAGTTGGGCCATATAAAAATAAAAAGGAAATATGCGTTCACCTCTTTTCGTCTTTTTTTTTATGTGTTCGTCATTGGATATTTCATACAAATTTCGTAATTCAATTCAAAATCAATCTTAGTAACCAACTTGCTTCATTCACAGAATTGACACTTTGTATTCAATTTTTTTACAAAAAACCGTCGTCTTTAAAGGTCATTAGATCTTCAAGATCTAGAAAATGTGTCCATAATAAAAATGCCACCAAATTTTATTTTTAAATTATTGATTTGTGGAGTATGTGCGCCATGCCAAAAAGTAACAAAAATTTCAGTTTTCCTTCTACTGGTGAGCCAATAATGTTCTTTAAAACTGATGAATAATCGAAAAAGGCATGTCATTTTTAAACAAAAGTGTTCTGATTCGTGAGTTCTCCTTTAATATTTTCGTACGTGATTTATACAAAGAGTGTGTTTTCAAATTTCCAAAATCAACGTTTGTTCAAAATATCTAAATAACTTTACAACTAAAAATGAGTAATGCAGAATACAAGTATTTTATCCATTTTATTTTAAAACAAGATATATTTTGATATTTTGCTCTAGAAACGGTTCATAATCTGGTTCAGTGCAAATGTACTCAAAGTGGTCTAATGAGAAACTATACTTATCTTTGTGTAAATTAAACGCTTTATTTGGTTTGGGCTCGAACTTTAAGATGCTCTTATTAGAAAATAAAATAATTGAATAATCTAATTTAAAAGTCGTATAACAAATGTTCTTTCTGTAAGTGGTGGATAGTCAGAAGCCAAGATACAATCGTATTGTGCTTGAAATGGTTAACAGTTTTCTAGGCGTATTTAGTTTGATATAAGAGTTACACTATGTAGTAATAAAAAGGACGAAAATGCAAATTAAAAATTTTCAGCACCGCGCTCTAGGAAAGTATAGTTCTGGGCCTTGGTACTTTGAAAGAAACGCTGCTAAAAATAATACATTTTAATTGTTTATATAAAATGAAATCGTTTCTTTAATTAAATCTGATCTCAAACTGGCTTTCTGGGTTAATAAGTTAAAGACTCTGCTCTGGGAACAATGAGACGTAGTTGCCGAAATTGTCTCCTAATATCTGATGTGTGTTGGTTTTTCTTTTCCTCGCAAAAGTGCCATTTGTTGGTGAAAAGATGCGACAAGTGCGGTTGATGATAACGAGTCCCTAGTTTGGTCTTGTGTTTATCTCTCCTCTTCTGGGCCAAAAATGATTC
The DNA here is from genome assembly GCA_001014945.1 of Clogmia albipunctata. NCBI lineage: Eukaryota > Metazoa > Arthropoda > Insecta > Diptera > Psychodidae > Clogmia > Clogmia albipunctata. The sequence goes on from JXOV01014685.1 coordinate 31,637, forward strand.
GGATTCAATTCACTGGAAGAGGCATTACGCACCCCGACAACAATGTACTTTGGGTTGGGAAAGGGCTGACTGTATCCCAGACACAAACACCAATACAAGTCCACAATCCACCCCCTATCTAATCTATGTAGTCTGATGCTGGGTGCTTCGAGCAGGAGAAAATGGAGCAAGAGGAGAATATTAAATTGACGTGGAAAATAAAATTATCAGTGAATTTGTTTAGGATTCCGGCGACGACGACGACAACGACAGGGATTAGGTCAGACCATGCGTGTGTTGGTGTTGCCTAGACGACGGTCTATAACAAGAAGGATTCGTGCCATTGTTGTTGCCAATACGAAAATTGCAAAATAACCCCTCTCCCATTTATTGAATCTAATTTCTGTTCAGTTTTACGAGAGAAATTCAGTCGAAGTGGATTTATTATAGCCATGAAAAAGTATGGAACTAATTTTAGATCCGTGATTTTTTTTCTCAATTTTGGCACTCTTTCGTGTTGTGCAAATATTTTGGTTATTTGGCAAAAAGTGGAAGTTAAAGCAGTTCGTAAATTTTGTCTGTTTACTTTTAAAGTTTAATTTGTTCGCTTGATTTAACGAGTCTTTTGAAATTATGTCACTTGTCGTATAATGGAAAGTTTTAAACTATATTTCTTGGAAACTTTATTATCAAATGCATTTTTGACAGTAATTCGCTGGAAAACTCTTATGAGTCGGGACACTTTATTTAGTTTTCTGGTCGATTTTCATGAAAATCAAAATTCCAAGAACTGTTGTTTTAGTAGAAATGGTGAAAAAGAACAAAAATTTATTCCCATATTAATAACATATCAAATAAAAATATTTGCAATAAAATTGACCTTTCCGATTCAAGTTTCACTAATTTTAGATTCGTGTTTTTTTTATTATAGATAAATGCCAATTAAAGTTCAATAATGAGTTTTTCTTCGTTATGACACTTGTATAAAGTTCTTTGTGGCTATTATTTGATTAGATCATACAATTTATATTATTATGTAGTAAAATACAATAAATCTGTATTTATTTGCGGTAAAATACAACGCTAACTTAACAATAAGGTTATCCAGGTCTGTGGTGGTAGTAGTAGTGGAAGCGTCATCGACTCCGCTGTATGCAAGGAACTTAATCATAATTTTATGACAAAAGACTTTTAAAGTAGTTATATACCATCAATACAACCCAAGACAATATTCTTGTCTCTAATATGCTTAATGTCCGTTATTCTGAGCCGAAACTTGGCAAAATATCGATCGCAAAAATTCTCTCATCATATTTGGTCAAAAAAGTATTGAAATTTTAAAGAAATAATGTTAAATTCGGTACAATATAGTATCTAGATAACAATATACATGTGTCTAGTCCTTATTACGAGTTCATACAAAAACAAAACAATGAATTA